>JASCZW010006109.1:0-231683 GCA_034211315.2 Aedes japonicus
CGAATCCAGGTTGGTCCATATTCTTATTTTTTCAAGATCACTATATTTTATAAGATAAATTAATGAAATTGATACTGATTTCTGATAGCAAATAATCATAATGCAATCTTATGAATATCAAAAGTTTATTTCGCTGAGTGAATTGATCGGTTTTATTGGTTTTATTGGATCGAATGTAAATTATCAACGAGGAAATTTTGTAAAAGGCAGAGTGGTTTTGTTTCTTCGTGTGTCGTTTACTTCATCACTTCAAAACATCGGACTCTTGTTGGACTAGTTCATCTGATGGAGGTATTCATTAATCTGTCAAAAACTTTTCCTTGTTTCGTTTCTTGTTCGGCAACATTGAATTTTCTGTTGCGGATTCAGGGTCCTGCGAAATTTTCCTCAGTATATCGTGAAGAATAATCCCGTTTCCGCCGCAATCCGTACTGCTTACAGCCGGAACAATGGCTTTGCCATTTAACACCAAAGCCCTCTCCAATCGATTGTTTCTGAACAAATGGTAAGAAAAATCCGGATCTATCCTGTTTAACCTCCAAATCTGACATTTTGCTCTTCTATTTCGTTGTAGTTGCACCATTTGGCGACCTTACGTCAGCAGCAGCAACACGAATGAGGGCGGCCGTGCCAGCAATCCAGACGGTCCAACCGTAAATATTCCCTCAAAAGAGATTGTTACTCCACTGCCACCGCTTTCGCAACCCGTTCCTGATCTGGCCCCAGTTCAGTATGCCCGGCCTGGAGATCAGAACAACTTTACGCAGGTCACTAAGCTGTCGAATGGTTTGAGGGTCGCTTCCGAAAACCGGTTCGGACAGTTTTGCACGGTTGGAGTGGTCATCGATTCCGGACCACGCTATGAACTTCCCTATCCGAGTGGAGTGTCTCATTTTTTGGAGAAGTTGGCCTTCCAGTCGACGCAATCGTTCGGGGAAAAGGATATTATTTTCAAGGAACTCGAAAAACACGGTGGCATTTGCGATTGCCAGAGCTCGAGGGATACTTTCGTGTATGCGGCCAGTGCCGACAGCCGTGGTTTGGAATCGGTTTCGCAAATCTTGGCCGATGTCGTTCTGCGACCGAGGTGAGTGAAATGATTGTTTTCCTATTGGTTTGAATCTGTTAAAGGGATTTTTATCGCAGGCTAGCAGCTACGGAAATTGAGTTGGCTCGGCAAGCGGTGAAGTTTGAGTTGGAAACATTGGGAATGCGTCCCGAGCAGGAACCGATTTTGATGGACATGATTCATGCAGCTGCATTTAGGGACAATACTTTAGGACTCCCAAAGCTTTGCCCACCGGAGAATGCCGATAAAATCGATAGGGACATGTTGTTGAACTATTTAAGACATCATCACACTCCGGAGCGGATGGTATTGGCTGGAGTTGGAGTGGCTCATGACGATTTGGTTCGTTTGGCAGAAAAGTTTTTCGCTGAAGGATCTGCGACATGGGAAACGGAGAAAGTTGTCGCCAAGGAGCCAAGTGGAGTTGATCAGTCGGTTGCACAGTATACCGGTGGGGCCAAGTTGGAAGAATGTGCCATTCCTGTCTATGCGGCGGTTGGTCTCCCGGAGTTGGCTCATGTCGTCATTGGTCTCAAAGGATGCTCTCATCAGGATAAAGATTTCATAGCCGCGTGCGTGTTGAACATTATGATGGGCGGAGGAGGTTCGTTCTCTGCTGGAGGTCCAGGAAAAGGAATGTACACTCGCCTCTACACGAACGTGCTCAATCGTTACCATTGGATGTACAGTGCCACTGCTTACAATCACTCTTACGTTGACTCTGGTCTGTTTTGCATTCATGCCACGGCTCCGCCCAATCACGTCAGGAGCCTGGTTGAGGTTATTACCAGGGAATTGTACACGATGCAGGCCAAGCCAGGCGATCAAGAATTGCGCCGAGCCAAAACTCAGCTGCAAAGTATGCTTTTGATGAACCTAGAAGCGCGCCCAGTTGTGTTCGAAGACATCGGACGACAAGTTCTCGCCACCGGTGAACGAAGACGACCGGAGCATTTCATTCAAGAAATTGGTAAGACACTGTTTTCTCTTAGTTATTGTCCCTTTGTATTAAATTTCTATGTTCCGCAGAAAAAATAACCGCCGAGGATGTTCAGCAAGTGGCCCGAAGATTCCTGTCTTCGCCGCCGGCTCTGGCTGCGCGCGGCGAAATCAAGGGCATTCCCGATGTAAAAGACATCCAGACGGCTTTGGGTGGCGAAGGACGACTGCCCGGTAATCGGCGGTTGTCCCTGTTTAGGTAGGAAAAAAAATGCTACATCTGTGGCGACTGCAGCCTGCATCTCAGTGCAAGTCAAGTGTTATTGTAACTGTGAGTAACTACGTTAGATTTAGAAGATGGTCGCTTTAATTGCCTGTGGAAACTGATTGAAACTTATTTTAAAATACAAATACTTCAAGGAAACCTTCGGATTGACGAGCGTTTGTGAAAGAAATACCTAATTCCGCATTATTCGGTTGGGAATAGCTGCACTGACAGCAGGTGCTTGGAGAGAGGCTTCGACCAGGTCACCAACTAATATTCTCGTTTTTCCATCTGTTGTACTTGCTACAATGGACAGTTTATTTCGATCGTTCATCACTATCGCTTCGAAGGTTTCTGAGCACAAACCTCAAAATCTATTAGGACTTAAGGTGTGAAATTTTCAGGAATCGTTTGCTCCACTGGACCATCCATTGGTTAGCCATTTGAGCGTTGTTTGTTTTGTTTTGTTTAAACATCGATCTAAAGTTTACCAGAGCGTGAATTTGCTGATATGCATAAATCGTACGAGAATGATCAACATCAAGAAGAAAGTTGTACTGCTAAATACATTCAGACCCCTCAATCTCAAATCACCATAGAAAAAAATCCTATGTATGTATGTATGTAGGAAGCCACCATCCTAGCGTAGGCTTTGCCCTGCATGCGGTTCCACTTAACAGAAAGAGAATCTTCTTCCATCAATATATCAAATAAAACGAATAACAAAATATGCAATTCAGTTAAACTTTCCACAAGATGGTTTGTTTGGGAAAGGCGCGCCAAATTCATTACAACTGTTGGAGTAGAATGTACCAATCATGAATGATAGACACATCCCCTCCTAGACTCCAGTTGGCTGTCCACTCCATTGTCCAATTGCAACTTCAATGATGCCCTGATGCACCGTCCCTTCCCAGTATTGAAATGTTTTAAATCAATGAACTATATTTAGATTCAGGGGGCGACCCTGGCGTAGTGGTTAACATCCATACCTCTTACGCCAAAGTCACGACTTAAAATCTCACCCCCGGACAAGTTACAAAAAATACCCAAAAGGTATTTGAGTGACTACGACGGGAGATGAACCAGCCCAGGGCTGACAATCTGGATAATAAAGGAATAAAAAAAAATATTCGAGTTATTAGTACGAGACACTGAAGAAGTCTGCACATTGTAGACGAAATACGCGTATCTGTCAAGATAAGCAAAGGTAGTTGGAATTAAATGGAAAATACTAGTTTTCTATTTCTGATTTCTAGTTAAAATATTTAGGCTCATGCAATGTTTATAAATATATAGATTATATGAAGGAAATAAGTATACATAGGTTGTATGTAATTTGAGTAGCCTGAACCGGATAATGTTTTTGAAACTAACCACCTCTCCTGTCGAAATTAAAAGTTGAAGGTAAAAGCAACTTCAACTGTCAATCCTGTAAAGAAGAATAATAAACCAACAAGGAAACCTAAAAGAACTTTCAGTAATGAGTACAAATAAACCACCATAGAAAAAAATCCTGCCTCAACAAACCCCCACATGCCAAATTTGGTTCCATTTGCTTGATTAGTTCTTGAGTTATGTAGAATTTTGTATTTTTCGTTGTTTGGGAGCCCCCCTTTACAGACGAAGGGAGGGGTCTCGAACCATCATAAGCGACGATAAGTGCCTACGCGGCTTCACGACGAATTTTAAAAGTGTCCAAATGAATCATAACGACAACGACTCGGGTCAGTATACATCAAGCGAATAACTGTTTATTGAATTGAATTTGAGAAGTTGTTCCGCTTTTTCTTCTAGGAAGCTGAATAACTTTTCTAATTTTTGTTGAACAAGCGGTTATTCGACACTGATGTTTGTTGGGGTCCCTCCAAGGCAGTCTCCGAAGAGCGTATCAGATGAAAGTTCGTTGAATTGACTTAATACCACAGAGAACAGACATCCAAGCTGGAGTGCCCTCCGTGTGTAAATTTTTGTAACTGCCATTTTAAAGTTATAGCTCGTTTCCGTTAGTTTTGGTGAATCGTATGTTGATGGCGCCACCGTCCCACCATTAGGTTCTCTCGCCGAGCGATCTCACAAACACTAGCGCGCTGCTTTACACGTATAGGACCGATTTTGTTTATTGTTTTCAACCAGAAGATCAACCGTCGAAATGTTCAGAAGGTTGACAAACGGTTTGCTTTTTATTTTTCAACCAGCAAGAAACGATTGTATTAGTGAACCAAGGCTTGCCAATACTAATGGCGGCAGAGAATTGCTATAGAGATTCGATGAGTCGTCGACTGGCGGTCAATTTTAGTTTGGTGAAACCTAGACTAGGCGGCGCTGTTTTTCCAACGGTTTGCTTTTAAAAATTTACACAGTAAATTGTAAAGGAAACGTTCGAGCCTGGATGTCTATTCTCTGTGTTAATAGTTCTTTGTGGTGTTAATACGTTCGACGTAATTTTGAAAATGAAGTTTCCAGACCGGGGAATCATATTCGTTCGAACATACAAAGCTTACTGAAAACACAATTCAATATTCGTGCCGCTTCGGTAGCACTAGCACAGAGAACAGTCGTTCATCTTCGGTCTGCTACTAACTTTAAACTGACCATTCGAATATATGTCGTTATGCTCCTGATAGGTGGTGCTGCAGTTGTGCGATAACTGTCATGTCAATGTTTGTCAATAAAAAGCCTAACCTCACATAACCTGAGAAATTTTGTTTGTTTTTATCTGCACTTGCTTCTTATACCGGTTGCTCATATTAATGGACGTTTATAGAGCTGGAAAATGGATCGCAAATGTGAATTTTATTGGTGCAGTAATCAGCAGGGATACGATATTTCCTTTCATCAGCTCCCAGAAAGAAAAGGGGTAATGCAGTGAAACATAATAGGAAATCTTACAGCTCAAACCCTTTAGGAGCAAATCTTAGTCTAAAATCTATCTAAATCTAACTTTCATATGCAGGTTAGTTCCTAATGCAGTACCTTTCGAATGTTCTTACAATCAAAGGGAAGGCCACGAAGGACATTATGACGGATTACATCACGATGGGTAACTATACCATAAAGTAGTAGAAGCTAAACATCATATGTATGCAGTAATAAGCCAACAATCAACGAAATTCTGAGTGACATAAATTAATATCGCGAAATTTTTTAAACCATCGGCTGGAGGCAGCAAAAATGTTTCGTCGCCTGGAGAAAACGGTACTTTTGTGTGTGTTCAATTTGGTCGTAATGAAAAATGTCAAACATCAAAATGTAAATATCAAAATACAGTACATTTACCACCACTGGCTTATACTTCTATTTCTATAAACATAATTGTATTTTCTTCTATCAGTATGTCATGTGACTACTTGGAAGACGATTCCATAGACTTTGTCGAAGGGGACTTGGATTACTTGTGAAAGTGGCAGCGTTGTACCGGGTCTCACGTCACTGTCGAACCCTGCAGTTTTTTACACACAGATGACAAGAATAAGACTCTATACTCTCAGGTCCCACCAAAGAAGCCGGATGTACCAATAGATAAATTCATCGATCGTCAATCAAGCCAACTTTAAGATCTCGAGGTCCCACACTCGTACTCCATCACCTCCATCATATACTACGTATGAGGACAAGCGATTGGTAGTTGAACATCGCAGTTCTTCAAAAACAACGCCAATATCGATGTCGACTTTTTTTTATGTTAGTGCGTATTCAAATCCGGCCAATGCGTCACCTGATGAGTTAACAAGTTTACAGAAATACGTCCGCTGTAATTAACGTTGAATGGTATAACACCCAAGTGCAAATGCAAATTAGCGTCATACAATCCACGAAGAGGAGCTGAAATCAGTGAAACGGAAATTGTTTATTTCAAATCAGGCAGGACAACGACGACTCAAAAGCTCTTCAATAGCAAAGAGCAAAATCAGAGACCTTCGACAAGCATTGTATGTATATCAAACTTCAACCGATCCTTCTAGAGTGACGATTGACGACCATGAACTCATTTTTATGTACGACTCACCAGTTACCACACCTGCTGAATCCGTCTCGAATGAACTAAAACGTCTACAGCAGACGTACAGTTTAAAGAGAAGTTAATAAAATGAATGAATCACACCTGATGAAAAACACGAGAAACGCAATATTCAAGCACAATGCCGTCTTTGGTAAGCATGTTGCTTCGTATGATCATATACGGAAACTTTACGATATAGACGTATCTTCACCCTTGAGAATCGTTCCGAAAGCTGCAGAAAAACTGTATCGATATTCCACGATTTGTAGCGTTATCTGCTCGCACTCTCAGTGAATCTTTCGCAATAGGAATTCGTCGCTACGTAGAAACGTGCGAAACTTCCAGATGCCGCTCTTGATACTGTAAAATTCCTTGATATGCATGACAAATTGTTCGACGTTTTCAATTCTAAAAATAGATTCTCCGATTCGATCATTTCGTAAAATGATTTAGGGTGCCCTGCAAGTCTAAAAAAAACATTGTATCTACTTCCAGCCCTACAGAGCTCCAATTACGAGGAGTTTAAATCATTTCGACTCCTTGGACAGAGTCGAGCCTACCTTGAACAGTGTGTACTTTACTGCAAAATCCTGCTTCAAAATTTGCATGGTAAAGTTGTTAAAAATTATCCCAAAAAGTCCCCAAGTTTACGATTATACGAGTCCTGGTGGAATTTGTTATGCCGATAAACTCAATAAGATCTTAGTCTGTCCTTATTCTGGCCAGCGGAGTGCATAACTTGTTATGAGTATTTTCGATAAGAGAAATAGCATCGTAATAGTCGAATCACAGGGTACAAGCATGCAATATGAACATAGTACACAGCAAATATATGCAAATCATTCTTGAAAAGGCAAAGCACCTTTGTCCTCCAATAATTACGAGTTTAATCCCCTTTCCCCCTAAATTTGGGGTAATATCGATGCTATTGTATTAGATTATTAGTAAATCCAAAAGCTCCATTTGTGTCCGGTTATGCAAATTTCAATCAATTCTAGGGGTTTTTCTTCATTAGGGCGAATCTGCAATTGAGAGACTCTCTTTGATTACTTTCTCTTTCATTCATATTCCATTCAGCGTTACGTTTTTCATTCAACTATTTGTAGAGTATGGTAGCCAGCACTGTTGTGTTTTTATCTGTACTATAGAATCCCTCAAAAGATTTATAATGGCGCTGTAATACACGAAAGAGAGCGAGAGAGGAGAGAGCTTCTCATTGTTAAATTCGCCCTTCTGAAAAAAAATCCTAGAATTATTATTTTAATTTTTTTTTTGTTTCTTTATTATAGAGACTTTCAGCTAAAAGCTGGTTCGTCTTTTTTTATTATTATTATATTTTTTTTCATTTCAGGCGAAAAAGAGTCAAAATGTTTAAAATCAATCCAACGTCGACCACCGTATCTAATAGGATGGATTAGTAACATAAAAGCAATACGATGGTTGTGGAACATTTTAAGAAAAGACTACCTGTGTTCCCATCTTTGCACTAATGTTCTTTGCCAGGATCGCCTAGACATTTTTTCTTCGGAAATAAGAAGACGATGTGGTTTCAATGATGCACCAAATGCATTTCAATTTGGTAGCGCATTAAATATGCAATGATCGCAGCTATGGAGCAAAGCTTTGGCGAGGGTACCAACTGTCAAAATGATATGGCTTGGCCACTAGTCAGTCAAAACGATCTAAATGATTTGCAGCCAAATTTATGCGCTTTGCCTGGATATAAAGATGACCCTGTAGATTTTAAATCTCCATTCGAAGCTCTAAAAAAATGAATGCATTGGTCTACATCATTAGAGCAGCCTTAAGCAAGCTAACACATAAAAAATGTAAGCTAAAGTTGGCGGCTCTACGAAATGACGAATGCCTTCAAACAGAAGAATATTCTTTCATTAAATTGAAAGCTGCATGCTCTTAAAGGAATTTAACAATCCCCAACAGAACATTGTACGCAATTGCATTGATAGCATTCGTCCATTCCTTGTCGAACGTTCGAGTGTGCAAGTTCAACTTCGTTAGCTCCGCAATCGAACTACGTTTTGGATATTGCTGTTTTTTCCCACGATCGTGGTTTTTTTTTATTGCACTAAGGCTGGTGTAACAGCTGGTAAAATAGTGCCACAGTGCGACGTTCGGACGAGGCGAGCCTAGTAAAGGACCATCCAACGACCCGTAATTGACACCGAAAGTGGGAAGAATATTGTTCTCCCCCACGACGGCTATCATCATCATCATCATCATCATCATCATCACATCTCATCAACACCGCACCATCCCATCGCGTCGATCGAGGCTTTGTTCCTCACGCACCCGGAGGCTTTACAATAGCCTGTGTGCAGACCGAGAAGTAGCAGCCGCATCATACCAAAGTGTAACAATAGGTAAACATTTCTTTTTATTTCCACTTTGCTCCACTACTCTCTGACGATAGAGGACAATCCCAATAAAAAATATTTCATTTATATATTTATATATATATATATATATATTTTTGTATATATAGGGTAACGGGATGTAATGTTAGCCTAGCTCCTTGATTCGGCCTATGTACCAAATATGTCATTATTTCTTCGATAATCAACAAAATTATGTTGCTATCAGGATGACCGGTTGATTTCAAAGCAATTGAGACATAATCAATTAATTTATAGTAGTTCACTTGCACGTAATTTTCGATTTCTTGAACTTTTGGGGCATCATGATTTCACTGGTTAAGCTGAACAGATTCTCTGTACGATTTTCCAATGATCTAAATTTGCCGAAATTGAACCTATAAACCGAATAGTGCAGCCAAGATGTACAGAATATAGTCACATGTTATAAACTTACAGGTCGCATAATTAAAATAACAATGACTTAACAAGCAAACGGTGGACCCAATGTAAGGGACATATTTTTTTCTATGTTCCCAAATATGGCCTGTTGTATGAAAAGCGTAGTAAAAATGTTGTTATTGGTAACATTTACAATACAAATGTCTGAGTTCCGGTTAAATGTTGTTCATATGGCTCATCTTAAAGGGCGATACGGTCAAAATTTGGTCAATATCAACTTGACGTATTTCTTTCAATTTTGCATTTAAAAAACCTGAACACCCCTCATTTTGAAGGTGTGTGTGTGTAGAATGTTGCTCTTATTTTGATTTTGGAATTCACTGTTCAGTTGTCAAAATGCCGTCCAAGCAAGAAGAGCAGCGTATCAAAATTTTGCTCGCGCATCGCGAAAATCCGAGCTACTCGCACGCAAAGTTGGCAAAATCGCTAAAAGTTGCCAAATCAACCGTTACAAATGTAATTAAAGTGTTTGGGGAACGTTTGTCGACAGCCAGGAAGTCTGGATCGGGGGAAATCGAAAACCGGAAGCCGCTGAGACGACAAAGCGAGTTGCCGGTAGTTTCAAGCGAAACCGTAACCTATCTCTCCGAGATGCCGCAAACAAGCTGGGTGTATCGTCTACAACCGTGCATCGAGCCAAAAAACGAGCCGGACTATCGACTTACAAGAAGGTAGTGACTCCAAATCGCGATGATAAACAAAATACGACGGCCAGCGCGATCCCGGAGGCTGTACACGACGATGCTGACGAAGTTTGACTGCGTAGTAATGGACGACGAAACCTACGTCAAAGCCGACTACAAGCAGCTTCCGGGACAGGAGTTTTATACGGCAAAAGGAAGGGGAAAGGTAGCAGATATTTTCAAGCACACGAAACTGTCAAAGTTCGCAAAGAAATATCTGGTTTGGCAAGCCATCTGTACCTGTGTCTTGAAAAGCAGCATTTTCATAGCTTCCGGGACTGTCAACCAAGAAATTTACGTGAAAGAGTGTTTGAATAAACGTCTGCTGCCTTTCCTGAAGAAACACGGTTGTTCCGTACTGTTTTGGCCGGATTTGGCATCTTGCCATTACGGTGAAAAGGCCATGGAGTGGTACGCCGCCAACAACGTGCAGGTGGTTCCCAAGGACAAGAACCCTCCCAACACGCCAGAGCTCCGCCCAATTGAGAAATACTGGGCTATTGTCAAGCGGAACCTAAAGAAGACCAAAAAAACTGCTAAGGACGAGCAGCAGTTCAAGGCAAACTGGCTTTCTGCGGCTGGACAGGTGGACAAGGTGGCTGTACAAAATCTGATGGCAGGGGTCAAGCGTAAGACCCGGCAATTCGGATTTGGAAAAGCGGGAGCCTAACTGAATATTTTTCCTGAATTTTATACTAATTGAACTTGAAAAAGAAATTTAATTTGATATTTTAAATAAACGATTTCACCGATTTACACGCGTTTTCCCTTGACCAAATTTTGACCGTATCACCCTTTAACACAAATTAAAGTAACAAAATCTGTGTAGAGCGAATTATAATGTTTTGATTGTCGAATGACCGCTAAATCATGTTTAAAACTCGCTTAAGTGTTTTTTAGCAGTTTAAGTACAGTTTGGTTTGTGAAATTGTTTGTTGATTAGAGCGAATACAGCTGGGAAAGCCTTAAATCAGAAAATTAGGAAGAAACCCGTACGAAGATTGCATTTTATAGAAAATCAATCGAATGGGACGAACTTGCATCCATGATTAGACCCAATTTGGTACCCATAGACCGACATTACATCCATATCCCTCGTAAGTTTCTGACTTCATAAATCAAGTTGTGTAGCTTTTCGTGATACATTTTACCAGATTGCTTATTAAACATATCTTAGGAAGTGTATAGCTAGTTAAATTTTGTTTCTAGCTCAAATACTTTATGAGTTACAATGAAAAATGTAATCGATTGTTGCATATTAGGCTGAGTCAAGGGACACATACCCTATTATTTTTTCTTTGGTTTGAAATTTTTCTTGTTGATTAATCCTCCCAGATAACAAGAATCCTTTCTTAATATTGATTAGTATTCTTTAAGTATTTATTAGAATTCTATAAGTATAATTTTATTTTTTTTGATTATTGATTAATCCACCAATAAGTGGACGAGATTTTTGATTTTTTTTTCTCTCTGTGATAGGAGCAGTGTATGTGATTTTTTTTTTGAGCATGTTTTAGGTTAATATAATCGCTGCGATAAAATAAATAACTAACCTACGTATCAGTTCCAAAATCTTTATTGTGTTTTACATTTTTATAGTATATTTTGTTTTTTTTTTCAATTTCAATTTTTCTTCCTTATATTGAATTGAACATTATTATTTAATTCTCCTCGTGGGCGTTCTAAGTCCCCACGATGGATAAAAATAATCCGAGCCGGGGTTCGGAGGAGTCTGATGTTTCGGATGATGATATTCCTCCTATTCTACAACCTTTTCCCCATTTACCTTTAATGGAGACAGAACAAGCTTCGAAGCCAACACCAACCGAAGCAACTTCTGGTACATCCTCCTCCGAGCTCCCCCGCCGGAAAGCTTATCCACCCGGATCTAAAGGTCCTTTTCTGGTTTTCTTTCGGCCCAAGAGTAAACCGTTGAATAAATTTCAAATAGAAAAAGATCTGGCAAAGTCGTTTCGGAGCATTCAAGATATAACCTCTCCCAGTCGCAGTAAGCTTCGCATCACTCTAAGTGATCGTGAAGAAGCTAACAGGATTGTCGCCTCAGAGCTTTTTTCTCTAGAATACCACGTGTATCTTCCCTCGCACGTAGTAGAAATAGCCGGAGTGGTCACCGAACCGTTTTTGACGTGCGCTGACATCAAGTCCCATGGAACTGGTGGGTTCAAAAATCGTGCCGTTCCATCAGTTCAGGTACTTGATGTCAGGCAAATGAACCATGTGTCATCCGATGGCACAAAAAAGCCCTCAAACTCGTTTCGTGTAATCTTTTCTGGAGCTGCCCTGCCGAATTTCCTCGTGTTGGGGAAGCTTCGTTTACCTGTTCGCCTCTATGTACCGACGGTCATGCACTGTGACAAGTGCCAGCAGTTGGGTCATACTGCACCTTACTGCTGTAACAAAGCACGATGCGGTAAATGCGGTGAGCAACATGTGGAGGGTCCCTGCAGTACGGACCCCAAGTGTATATGCTGTGGGGAAGCTCCACATGATCTCGCTGTATGCCCGAAGTATATAGAGCGGGAGAAACACCAAATTCGTTCGCTGCAGCAGCGGTCGAAGCGGTCTTATGCAGAGATTCTTAAAAAGATCCCACCGGCCGCTGTTCCACCAGCCCAACCAGACAACAATATATTTTCTTCCCTGCCCATAGATGATCAGGGCTCAGACTTTGAGGATGCTGAGGAGTACTCTGTTGTTCAGACGGGAGCGAAGAGAAAGCGCGCTACAGCAAGACGTCAACGGCACCGTCAGCAAGCATCTCAAAACGCGCTGACTGTAGAACAGGCTCCTCACCCTCCTCTGAACAATTTAAGAAGTGGTGGCAATACAAAAAAAGTTTCTCCTCCAGGTTTTAAACCACTGGCTGGTGACTTTCCGCCACTTCCGGGAACATCTAAAACCCCAGTTGTTCCAGTTTTTTGCCCAGAACGCCAACTACCAAGACATCCGGAATCTCGACCGTGTCAAGTCGAAGACTCCGAAAAAATGTCTCTTTCTGGGATTGTGGAATTCATCTTCACCATTTTCGAGGTCTCACTGACAACGAGGAACCTCATCAACATGATCCTTACATTTGTAAAACGTCTTCTAAAGAAACTGTCTTCAAAATGGCCTCTTCTTGATTCAATCATATCTTTCGATGGATAATTTATCCGATGAGGTCGGGGATATGATCGAAGTACTACAATGGAACAGTAGAAGTATTCTAAAAAATTTGGACGCTTTTAAGTTTTTAGTTCACAAATCGCATTGTGACGTATTTGCTCTCTGTGAAACATGGCTCTCTTCTGATAAAGATTTCTCTTTCCACGATTTTAACATTATTCGGCAGGATCGAGGGGACTCATATGGAAGGGTGCTATTGGGGATTAATAAGCTCCACTCCTTTTATAGAATTGATCTCCCCTCGATGACAGGCCCTGAAGTAGTTGCATGCCAAGTGACTATTCGAGGCAAAAGTTTTAGTATCCCGCAGGGATCTTTCGTCTATTTGCCTCGCAATGCCAGAGCCACGGTTAATATTAGGAGATTTTAATTCTCACGGTACAGCCTGGGGGTCACCGTACAACGACAACCGTTCTGCATTGATACTAGACCTCATGGACTACTTCAACTTGACTATTTTGAATACTGGGGAAGTAACACGCGTGGCTCCACCTCCAAACCCTGGAAGCAAATTAGACCTCTCAATCTGCTCGAATTCACTATCATTGGATTGCACGTGGAAAGTGATTCAAGATCCCCATGGTAGTGATCACCTGCCTATCAAAATTTCAATCACCAATGGTTCGTGTCAATCTCGCTCGATCGACATTGCGTACGACCTCACGAAATGCATAGACTGGGGTAAATTCGCTGAAGCGATCATCGATGGCGAGGAATCGGTCGAAGTCCTTCCTCCGTTGGAAGAGTATCGGTTTTTATCCGGGTTAATCCTCAAATGTGCGATCGACGCACAGCGTAGACCGGTATCAGGATCAACAATTCGCCAACGTTCTACGCCGTGTTGGGACGACGAATGTACTGAAGTCTACCGTGAAAAATCCGTCGCGTTTAAAGCATATCGGAAGCGCGGTTCGCGAGATAACTACGAGCGGTACATTGCTCTTGAGCGTAAATTTAAGAGCCTCGCCAAAGCCAAGAAACGCGGATATTGGCGTCACTTCGTCGAAGGGCTATCGCGTGAGACGTCGATGAGAACTCTTTGAACCGTCGGGAGAAGAATGCGAAATGCGTCGTCGGTGAATGAAGACAAGGAAAGCTCTTCCCGGCGGATCTACGCGTTCGCCAAGAAAGTTTGCCCAGATTCGGTTCCGGTGCAACGAATTGCTCGCGATACTCAAACCAATCGTAACGAATTGGATGCGCCCTTTTCTATGCTCGAATTCTCACTTGCTCTTCTTGCATGCAACAATTCTGCGCCAGGAATGGATAAAATCAAGTTTAACTTGTTGAAAAACCTCCCAGACGTCGTACAGAGGCGCTTGCTGAACTTATTTAATCAGTTCCTGGAAAGCAATATTGTTCCGGATGAATGGAGGCAGGTTAGAGTTATAGCTATACAAAAACCCGGGAAACCCGCGTCGGATTACAACTCGTATCGTCCAATCGCGATGTTGTCGTGTATAAGGAAGCTGCTAGAGAAGATGATTCTCCATCGGGTCGACAAATGGATTGAATCTAATGGCTTTCTATCTCATACTCAATTTGGTTTCCGCAGAGGCAAAGGAACGAGCGATTGTCTTGCGCTGTTTTCAACAGAAATACAGCTGGCCTATGCACAAAATCAGCAAATGGGTTCAGTTTTCATGGACATTAAGGGTGCTTTTGATTCAGTTTGTGTAGACGTCCTTTCAGACAAATTCCACGAGTGTGGCCTTTCACCATTACTAAACAACTATTTGTACAATTTGTTGTCTGAGAAAAATATGAGCTTTTCTCATGGGTCTTCGACAACTTCACGAATTTTCTACAAGGGTCTCCCCAAGGGCTCTTGTTTAAGCCCCCTTTTTTATAATTTTTATGTCAGAGACATCGATAGCTGCCTCATGGAAAATTGCACGCTAAGACAGCTTGTGGATGACGCCGTTGTTTCAATTGCAGTAACAGGGGCGAACAACTTGCAGGGACCGTTGCAGGTTACCCTAGACAGTTTGTCTACCTGGGCTGTAAAGCTGGGTATCGAATTCTCTCCGGAGAAAACTGAGTTAGTTGTTTTTTCTAGGAAGCGTGATCCAGCACAAACACCGCTTCAACTCATGGGTAAAACAATAACTCAAAGTTTGTCTTATAAATACCTAGGGGTCTGGTTCGATTCTAAATGCACCTGGGGAAAGCACATTAAGTATCTCCACCAGAAACTTCATGCGTACTATCACCGGAACATGGTGGGGAGCCCACCCGGAAGATCTTGATAAAGCTGTATCGTACAACGATTCTGTCGGTTCTCGAGTACGCCCTTCTTTGAATGTTCCTAATCGTGATTACTCCCAAGACTTCTCTAGTTCTACTGTAGTTTTTGATCTGACCATGAAGCAAGAAGCTCGTGGAATACCAGATTCACTCCGTTCGGAGTACATTCCATCAATTTTTGCAAATAAGTTTGGCCATATCAGATGTGACAGGAAGTTTTACACCGACGGGTCAAAAACAAATGATTACACTGGATTTGGTGTTTTTAACGAAATTCATAGCTCCTTCTTCAAACTACAAAATCCTTGTTCCGTATACGTCGTAGAGCTGGTGGCTATACACTATGCATTAGAGCGAATTGCCTCTCTTCCCTCAGATCAATTTTTCATTTTTACGGATAGTCTCAGCTCACTTCAGGCTATTCGTTCGATGAGACCAGCAAAGCACTCACCGTATTTCGTTAGCGAAATACGATCTCTTTGAGTGCTTTATCAAACAATTCCTACACCATCACCTTGGTTTGGGTCCCTTCTCATTGCTCCATTCCGGGTAATGAGAAAGCGGACTCACTTGCCAAGGGGGGCGCTATGGCAGGCGATATTTATCAGCTGGCAACAAAAATGGGATGCAGGGGATTTGGACAGATGGTTACATTCTATTCTCCCACAGGTATCGAAAAAATCGTGGTTCAGAGGGTTGAATATTAGCCGGGATTTTATCAAGGTAATGTGTTGTCTAATGTCCAACCACTACTCGCTAGGCTCGCATTTCTACCGAATAGGGCTCTCAGACACCAATCAATGCGGCTGTGGTGCAGGTTATCAGGACATCAACCATGTTGAGAGATGTGCTGGGAAAGCTGGACTTGGACTATATGGGGCTAATTTACAAGTTCTTGAAACAAATAGATGTTTTCGTTTGATCCTCTCTTAGTTGTCGTTTTAACGTGTCCACCTCGCCCCTCCCCCGTAATACCGCTTCTGTTGTATCGTTACAGCTTAATGCAACGCAACATCTGCACCAGACCAACAGCAACAATATCACATCTCCAATCTGCTGTTGAAAGCCAACGTTAAGATTCCTACTTCCCCATTCCTACCCGAATTATTGTAATCCCTAACCTCGACCAAGCCGCGAGTTTTTCGGCTTTCCAAAATTAACATAGTTTGTAAGTTATTGTCATTATAAAAATGAAAAAGAACTCGGCTCCGTTATGCCTAAACGAGTAAGTTAAAAAAAAAATTAATTCAAATGAAATTCTAATTAAAAGCGGTTTGTTGTATGATGGATGAAAAATCCAAATCTACTCAATAAAGACATTTTCAGCAGAATAAAAATAAAATAAAAATAATGGAATTCTAATTGAAAGCGGTTTGTTGTATGATGGAAGAAAAATCCAGAACCGTACAATAGGGGATTGTACAGTTCTGGATTTTTCTTCCATTATACAACAAACCGCTTTCAATTAGAAATTTATTTGAATTTTTGAGAAACATTTTAAAATGTTCGTCCTATACTTTAACATGGGAGCTGTCAGATTAATTACCACTCGGTGTCTTCTTCTTTTTTCAACCTGGATTCGACAATTTCGTTCGTTAGTTCTTTGTGGTATACTCTGGGACGCGGCATTTCTTAAATGCTATGTTCAGCCGTGACGCAGTAACTGAATTACAAACAGCACAAGAGAAAACTTCAACCAAACTATTTAGTTAGTAAGCTGGTCGTCCTGAAAAGGACGGATTTAGTTGACGGGGGAGAAATAGTTTGCGATGCCCTTTGGGCTTTCTTTTTTCGTTCAGCTCCTCATCGTTGTGGCTAGCCATCTGCAGGTGACGTGGTATGATTGATTCTTGTCTAGTCACGGGCGGCTGCAGCAGCCATGCTTCTCGCAACGAGGTTGACGGGAGCATCTGCACCAACGCTTCTCTAGGCAACGGCTGCTCGCCCGCTCCTTGGGCTGCAGGATGTTTGGCAGGACACCGTTCTGTGAAGTGGTCACACCGGAGAACAAAAATTTCAGCTCCTCGTTGTTGCGGATGGCCAGCTGCAGATGACGTGGGATGAATCTGGTCTTCTTGTTTTCACGGGCGGCCTTTTTCTACAACGTGCTCACCAAACACGTCTGTCGCATACGGATGCACAGCGAGAACTGATTGTTGGTCTTCCTCGGTCGTTCCACATGTATGGACGTCCATTGTCGTCCGGATCATCACGTTTATCCCACAGAGCCCCTCCCCCTTACTGCGTGACATAATTAATGGACCTTCCCAATTGCTGGCAAGGTTACTGTGGCAGTATGAACCAATCAATCAGAGCATAGCGCAAATATGATGTTATTTTCGACCAATAGCTTTGTGCGTTCAGAAATTTTTGTGGGACGGGGAAAAGTTATTTTGAAGAAGAAGAAGGCATTTGTTACTCGTTTCCTATGACCTTACTAGAAAAAACACATTTTTCAACCTGTTGATATGCAAATTTGTATGGGAGCAAAAGAAGGTCATTTTCAAATGAAAAATTGAACTACTTATACTAATTGAACTTCATTCAAATTTCAATGCGAAAAATTGGTGAGTCTTTTTGATCCAATGGTGTATGAATGAAGTCATTCTGTCTAGTCGAACGAGAGTTATACGCGTTCAAAAACCTTTCACTTTTGCGTAACGCTCTCATTTTTTAAATTTTGAAACGGCACCGGGTATAGAAAAGAGAAACGTAGTCCTACGTTAAAACGCATTGTATCTACTTCCAGCCCTACAGAGCTCCAATTACGGGGAGTTCAAATCATTTCGACTCCTTGGACAGAGCCGAGCCTACCTTGAACAGTGTGTACTTTACTACAAAACCCTGCTTCAAAATTTGCAAGGTAAAGTTGTTAAAAATTATCCCAAAAAGTCCCCAAGTTTACGAACATACGAGTCTTTGTGGAATTTGTTATGCCGATAAACTCAATAAGATCTTAGTCTGTCCTTATTCTGGCCAGCGGAGTGCATAACTTGTTATGAGTATTATCGATAAGAGAAATAGCATCGTAATAGTTGAATCACAGGGTACAAGCATGTATTATGAACATAGTACACAGCAAATATATGCAAATCATTCTTGAAAAGGCAAAGCACCTTTGTCCTCCAATAATTACGAGCTTCTGTTAAAAAACTCCTATGTGAAATGCTATTTAATCCAGTTTAATCCCCTTTCCCCCTAAATTTTGGGTAAAATCGATGCTATTGTATAAGATTATTAGTAAATCCAAAAGCTCCATTTTAATTTTTTTTGTTTCTTTATTATAGAGACTTTCAGCTAAAAGCTGGTTCGTCTTTTTATTATTATTATTATTATTTTCATTTCAGGCGAAAAAGAGTCAAAATATTTGAAATCAATCCAACGTCGACCACCGTATCTAATAGGATGGATTAGTAACACAAAAGCAATACGATGGTTGTGGAACATTTTAAGAAAAGACTACCTGTGTTCCCATCTTTGCACTAGTGATCTTTGCCAGGATCGTCTGGACATTTTTTCTTCGGAAATAAGAAGACGATGTGGTTTCAATGATGCACCAAATGCATTCCAATTTGGTAGCGCATTCAAATATGCAATGATCGCAGCTATGGAGCAAAGCTTTGGCGAGGGTACCAACTGTCAAAATGATATGGCTAGGCCACTAGTCAGTCAAAACCATCTAAATGATTTGCAGCCAAATTTATGCGCTTTGCCTGGATATAAAGATGATCCTGTAGATTTTAAATCTCCATTTAAAGCTCTAAAAAAATAAATGCATTGGTCTACATCATTAGAGCAGCCTTAAGCAAGCTAACACATAAAAAATGTAAGCTAAAGTTGGCGGCTCAACGAAATGACGAATGCCTTCAAAGAGAAGAATATTCTTTCATTAAATTAAAAGCTGCATGCTCTTAAAGGAATTTAACAGTCCCCAACAGTACATTGTAGGCAATTGCATTGATAGCATTCGTACGTTTCAAACAAAAGTTCAGAACTTTCCTCTACCAGAATTAGAGAAATGTAAAAACTCGCCTAAAAGCATATTTGGTCTTCGAAACTTTCGAAAATGCAGCATGTCAACCATGCTTCAATAAATTGGTCAACATTAGTTTGAATACACTAATACAAGGATTTAGAAATGTATACATAAAAATGTCTATTCTATACATACACAATCATGGTCAATGTTCAAAGTACATGGGTATTTTTGTAACATGAACAGTAAAACTACAGTAATTGAAAAATGAATTGAAGCATTTTTCTACACCAATATACTTCATCAAGAATCAAGCGGATATTGTTCAATACCGAAGCTACCAGCCCGTACTTTAGCTAAGATTTTAAAGCTACAGGATGCTTAATTATAATAATTATTATAGGTTGCATCACGTACAAATTGAACATATTCTTCAAATGTAAACTGGGATTCGTTCAAGGGAACATTCATTACCTACGTTACCATACCAAATTTCTGATTATGTCCACTTAGTGACATTTCTTGCATAACGCAATTAATGGACGATTCCCAATCAATATCAGCTGTCCGCATTATTCTTCCGAATTTAACGCATTTCAATACCGTATTTCTCATTTCCTTCATGATCTTCATTACATCTTTTATTTATAGTGAATTTATTTTGAACTATTGACGCTTCACGCTTCCAAGTTATCGGATTTGGAGAAAAATCTGTAATTCATAACAATACACAAAAATAGATAATCGTTCATTTTTTTTTGATAAAATTTATTCTTAATAAATAAGGTGTACATTTAAGATCCTAAAATTTCATATTTCACACTTCCTAAATTTGAATAAGAATAGAATATTAAATAACTATTCATCAGGGTGGTCACTCTACAGTAAATATTACAAGTTTCGATAAAAAAAAAACGAACGTTGTCATACTTCCATACTGTAGCATTATATTTTTCCATACTATAGCATATTTCATATCAATAGCCTATTTTTTCAACGTAATTTGTATGCATGATTGAAAGGATTCAATTGTTTATAAATCATATGAATGTAACATAAGTAACGGCTTTGTGATATGACCAACCTGCTTGCATAGTTTCTTTACACGTTTTAATAACGTGACCCTATAAGAAGTCTTCACTCATATGACTTAAGTTCAAGTCTATGTACATTGCGGGGCCTCGATCAACATACGAAGAGAATCGATCGAACCGAGCCTATATCAGCTTTTTCCGCTTGTTCACCACCCTTGGGTATCGCTGATCCGCTTCTGAAATCAACAGTTTAAAACCCACTAGCACGCAGCTGCCCAACCCGGGGCGGTTAGTTTTTCCGAAAGCTTTGCAAAATGGGATATATATTCTCCAAGCTGTCGATGACCTCCCGTTCCGATTTGGCTCCGGTGAAGACGATCTTCCCGTTAACGAAGATAAGCAGCACAACCCGTGGCTTCACCATCCGGTAGATCAACCCGGGGAACAGTTCCGGCTCGTACGAACTGAACTGACCGTGCACTTGGTTCAGATTCTCCAACCGTATGGGAAACCGCAGATCTACAGTGGCGACCAAATTCTGTACCTTAAACTCCAGGAACCGAACGTTGTAGCCCAATTTCTGGATGATTCGAGCGAATTTCCGTGCCGCTAGGTAAGCACCGGCTTCGTTGCGGGCTCCAGTGCAGACGATTTTACCCGATCGGAACACCAGCGCCGTACAGCGGGGCTCACGTATCCTCATCACGACACCGTGAAACCGAGCTGGATTGTATTCGGAGTTTCGCAAGCGGAAGTTAATGGCCTGGAGGTTCAGTTCGCAACCTAAGCTGACAGTGGCTACACAATTCCTAACCAGCATGGAATTAATTGCTTCTTGTGGCCCGGTTGGCATGGGTGTTTGCATTAACATGCTATTTTGAGGCGGAAGCTGAGAAGAAAGCAATTATAAATTATTCCGGGACAAATTATGGTCCTCCGTTTCATATAGTCAAATCTGCAGTGAATGCATGGCAGCTCACCTTCGAGTGCTGCATGGTGCTGGTACCTGTGGCTGGTGGTCTCGACAATGGACTGGCCAGCAGTGATTTGAGCTGACTTTCGGAAGTCGCTTTCTCCATAGTAATGAGACCGTGAAATTTGTACTACACTATAAGGATTTTAAGGTTTTTGCTTACGCTTGAATAAATACAAATTTGATTTAATTTTAATGTTACAGTATCACAACAATACCGCTTACAACGAAGCACCCTCCTTAAGCTCTTCTCTTGTGGACTTAAACTGATATTTTTTAGGTTCAGGTGCACTCCCGATCTGTCAAAATGACCTGAAAATGAACTCATTCATGAATGAACGATCACTAGTTGGTGTGCACAATGAAAAAAGAAAACTCAAATTTAGGTAACTGTTTACTTACACGGAGAAAATAGTAGAGGTCGGTATAATGTCAGATAGAAATTTCTTTTTCTATCCCAACAAGTATTTTGAAGGTATTTTACCATTGATTGTTTCATAACTATTAAATTTATATGCCATCAATAGGGGGTTTTAAATAAAAAAAAAACATGTTTTTTTTTCATCTGTATCGATGATGGGTGTTCTTCCTAGCACAGAAATAGTTTTTATGAATCTCAACTATTTTTTCTCGATTTTTAAACAAGAAAAATCTAATCATTTTTATTTTCACATACCGACATGCAGTTTCACAAAATGACATTTACTTTCAGTAACAGCGCAGACAGACGTTCAAGCTCGAACAAAAGAATTCAAATTTGTTGTGTAAAATTCCATCTTGCACAGTAGCGCCGCCTAGCCAGCTAATTGCTACATTAAATCTGCAAGCTTGTCTGACAACCCATTTTCCCCTTACCAATCAAAACAAATCTGTAGCGCCATCTGTTTGCTTATTGCTACTTGATATCTTGAGGGAAGCCATGTTTTTACACAGGTTAATGAGATGAAGTCGAACGTCTGTCTGCGGTAACAGCAACAATCAATATGTAACTAGCGATTTGAAATTGGTTCACTGTTGTAGAACCACCTGGTCCGAATTACACACTTGAAATCCCAGCACCTATTATACATGTTTGCGCCTTTGTTTTGATTTGCTGTGTTATTTTGACAAGTATGTTGAGAGTGTGTTCATGTGAGTTCATTATAAGGGGTGCATTATTGAGCTTGGGACCGAGCTTGGGACGATGTTCTAGTACTCGACTGAGCCAAGAAAAAAATCGTTTTTGTATGGGACCTACTGGTCTTAGAGTTAGTCTATGGTAACAGGGGCTCCCGGCACTTAATTATCTGTCACAGAGGCTCCATTATGACATAAATGTCAACTTATGTATGCTAGAAATCAATGGTTGGTCCGTTGGTTTAGGTAATCTGATTTTTGTAGCGTGTTTCATGGTGAAATAGGATGATGTTGTCTTGCAATCAAAATGTTTTCATAATATTTTGAAATTGTTTTTTCAATAGTTACGCTCGTAAAAATTAAAAAATAAATTAACTGCCGGTATATTAATATATTTGCTATCGAACAATGATTTAATGCACCTACCCCTATAATACCGTATTATAAACTGAGGATAAAGTGTATCATATTGATGATTAAGAAAAGGCTTGACAGATAGAACAGCGCCACTTTTGAGATTCACAGCGACAACCAGGGGGTAAGTCACTCGGCCACCTTGTGTAACCACCCTAAAAAAACACAATCCGCCACACTTTAAACACACTCGCCACCACATGTAAGATAAATTCAAATCTGGCACCACTTACACAAATCGATTGTTTGTTTTGTCTCCCTCTCGCTTGCACTCATGTGATTTAAATGATGCATAAGTGTGCGTGAATTAACTGCCAAAAAGGTCCATGGTTGCCAGTAAGGATAAATTTTCGATTGTAGTATTGACAGATAAGTTGAAACGCAGAAACACTTTCGAACACACTGAAACACAAACACAACGTGACAGAGTGACTACCCAACAAACAAACGAAAGCAATAAATAAGCTTACATGCTTTATTAGAGCTGAATTACGACTATCGCAGCTGAATAAAAAATCTAACTGAAATATAAGCTGAATAACCATGTCCTCAATTGAAATATTAACATTAATTCAAGTGTTTCATTTTGTTTGAATAACATGCTTAGTAAAAGCTATTTTTGTATTTATATATAACTAAATTTACACATTTCAACAAAGAGATGAATAACAGTTTATAAATCTGTTTAAACATTGTTTATATAGCCTAGCTTATAAAACCTTATATTGAATTGAATAACAGCTGTAATGTACATCACTATTAAACTGACCCACTTATAAGCTGAAGAAAAATAATACAAAAGCTTTACACAGGTATCTTAATTGACTTTTATTCAACCACTGAACAATTAGTTGAATTACAGTTTATGCCTCTAATGCAACGACTTTTAACTAGCTTTGCCAATAAAACCTTATATTTCGCTGAATAATAGCTGTGGTTTAAACCAATAGTCAGCGAAATAAACTACAATTAAAATAAAGGTTGTTTGAGTGCCATAGTAAAGCCTCCGAAGTGTTCGTAATTTTGGTTCAATATTTCTTCTTCAACTTCAAGTTATGCTGGATAAATAATGTAGATCCCAACAAACAACGGTGTCGAATAGTGCCTTGTTCAAACAAATTTGGAGAAGTTATTCAGCTTTCTAGAAGAAAGAGCTGAACAACTTCTCCAAATTCAGCATAGATGTTTGTTGGGATATTCATTGAATTCAGTTAATTTTTAAGTTTTCGTTCCTCAATTATTCATTTTTGGTGCCGCTGAAAAAGTATTGAGGTGTTTTCAAGAGTTGAAACTATAGTCAACTGCTTAGAGCAAATAGCTCTTTACATTTCCCATCAAAATAGAAACATCGCAGTGTTAATAAATAACAGCAGAAAACAGCCTCATGTCTTTTAATCGTATCTTGTTCAACAAGTCCTTGTCAGTAATGCACGTAGTAAAACCGAACATCCAATACCAAAGCTTGTATACAGCTTGACTCAGACGTTTAATAACAACATTAAGAAGCTTTGATTGAGCACTGATGTTGCTTATTTACAGGCAACGCTATAAATAGAATGTCAATGTAGCTTAATTAAAGCATCACTTCTGCTACTATTCAATATATAACATTGAGCTTATATAGACGATTCGTTTATACTTCATTCAATTATAGGATAGCGCAGTTGGTAAGTCACGTTGTTGAGGATACAAAGGTTGATGGTTCAAATCTCACTATTAAATGTTCATTAATAAATGTTACATAATGTTTCTGTTAATTTACAAGTATGATAATATCAATTTAAATATGCATTATACCGTATGGAAAATCACACAAAAATACCTAAAATATTTTTTTGAGAATTTAAATAAGTTGAACAAAAGTTCTATAAAAGACACAACAGCTTCTAAATATGCTTAATGATGTTGAAGAAAAATTTCATCAATACTATTAATTAACAAGGAGAGAATATATTATTGTTAAAACAAAACTCGATTAGCTCAACAAAGGTCACTTTGACCTCCAGTTCTGTTCAGCACTTAAACAGCAGTTATTCAATTATCAGCTGAACTCCATTGCTGAGAACTTGCTTCTTAAACATATCTAATTGGCAGTGTCCAAAAGCACTTGGCGACAGCTTAATAACTTCTCCAAATTTGTGTGAATAATGCCTGAACAAAAGCTGTGATTGAAAATAGTTCAGAGATTATTCAACACACTGCTGAATTAAATCGTCATAATGATGTTTATTTAATGAGTGATTGTTTGTTGGGTAGCCCCCTGGCGACAACACTGTCGCGTTGGCAAGTGTTATCTATTTTTTTTTTTACTATTCTTCAATTTTCATTTGCTTTTGGAAAGAATACACTCATTCGATTGCGCTCTTCCAGGTCTCAATGTTCGAAAGTTCGAAAGCATAATTAAAAAAGCAATTATATCTTGTGCTGAGTAAGTGGAAATTTCCCATCGATATCAAAAGATTAACATTTGTGTTGGCTAGTATTTTTGGTGTATTTTTATGATCCGAAGGCATTTCCAAACAAATCAGCGCCAACATAAGATAAGGGCGAAACTGCTTTTGTAAACAATGGCTTTCGAAGTCATTTTCTCTTGAACAAAAGGTCACAAATACAATTTAAAACAAAAGGTCACAAATTACAATTTAAGCACTCTTTAAGGAAGAGGAGCTTTATCTCAATCTATCGATATATTAAATTTGTAGGAATTGTATTCAACTTCCGATAATTTAGCAGACAAAGTGTTTGTTTACAAAAGCAGATTCGCCCTAATCAAATGCTGGCGCTGAAATCGTAAAGTGAAACAATTGTTTGATGTTTTGTGTTTATGGCGTCATGTTTGTAAGATGGAACCGCAGACAGACGGTCGACTTCATCTCATTAACCTGTGTAAAAAACATGGCTTCCTCGAGATATCTAGTAGCAATAAGCTAACAGATGGCGCCACAGAAAAAACAGTTGTTTTGACTGGTAAGGGAAATGGGTTGCCAGACAAACTTTCGTCGGATTTGATGTAGCAATTGGTTGGCCAGGCGGCGCTCCTGTACAAGATGGAATTTTACACAACAAATTTGAATTCGTTTTTTCGAGCTTGAACGTCTGTCTGCGATGGAACACTGGTAGGCTTGTAAGATGAATTTTTTTTTTCGTTTTAAAACATATGAATGATTCCTAGAGGGTTTGAGCTATATTTTTATCTTTTAATTTATAGTTATATGAATGATATTTTTTATTTTTGGAAATGCCATGGAATCAACAATTGAAATATAGCAATACAGGTATACCTCGATAGTACGTACACCTACGCCTCGTTTAGTGTACGTACAATCGAATCGTACGTACTATCGAATCACAATTTTTTTTTGGTTTTTTTTCTGTAGTGGGTTTTAAATCGCTTTAATTGTTTAAAATAATAAATTTAACCATGTAAATAAATATTTTGTCCTATAAAGGCAGTTAATTCGGCAAAAGGAATGATTTTCTTGTCATATCATATACCAATCGAATCAGCTTAACGGGAAAGGAAAATGTGTGTGTGTGTGTGTGTGTGTGTGTGTGTGTGTGTGTATGTGTGTATGTGTATGTGTGTGTATGTGTGTGTAACGCAACGCACAAAGAAGACGCAACATTACGTAAACCAACTGGTTAATGTCGTGACTTGAACGAAGTTTTCAGCTTTGATAATGTTGCTTCACTGTTGCTGCTGCTACAGGTCCGTTGCTGTAAAAGTTCGTTACAAGAATGCACCGGATTAGCACAGCTAGCTGGTATTTACAGCTTACGGCCTCTCATGACAATGCGTTGCGTTGGTTTTGTTTACTCTTGCGAAATGAGAAGATTTTCGCATAGTTTACTACAAGTTTGATTTATACTCAAATAGAATGATTATACCCAAATCCAACAGTAAATTAATACTCTTAAAATCATTTAAAGCATTTTAACATTTCCTTCACACATATTCTGTATACTACAGTTAACAACCTGCCTGACAACCCTAATAGACACCTATGACATTTGTTCAAACGCATGAGTAGGAGCTATAAGGTACAGAGAGAGGTGAAACATATCATGTCCAGTTGTGACTTATTGCAGGGTAATCCAGCTCATTAGAGTGTGAATGCAACAAATGAGTTCACGAAGAATCAAAACCGCGG
Organism: Aedes japonicus; assembly: GCA_034211315.2. Classification (NCBI taxonomy): domain Eukaryota; kingdom Metazoa; phylum Arthropoda; class Insecta; order Diptera; family Culicidae; genus Aedes; species Aedes japonicus. The sequence goes on from JASCZW010006109.1 coordinate 26,891, forward strand.
CCTCTCGAAAAAAAATTTCATAGATTTACAATTGAATGTATTGTAACCATACAATAGAGCCAATAGTGTTTACAATTAATAGTATTGTTTATGACAATACGATGACAATACTCCTTGTTTCCACAATAGAATTTATTGTTAACTAACTGAACCCGGTGCGTGCGCTGCTACGCTTGCAATTAAATGAAGGAAAATTTGATATAACTGGCACTGATTATGGTTTTTTTAAATGAGTTTTTTTTCTTTGAATAAGCAGGGGTTCAAACTTCTATCAAAACATGCTTCTTATCCGAGAAACACACGTTTTGTGTTTAAGTAAGCTGGATAATTCTCATTTTTGGTAGAAATTTGTGTTTCATTTGTATGGGAGCCCTCCCTTCCAGAGGGGGATGGTTTCTCAAACCACCATACAATCATTGCCTTCAAAACTCCCCACATTCCAAATTTGGTTCCATTTGCTTGATTAGTTCTCGAACCATCGCACTGGGCTCATCGATTATAATAATAATTATTTGAGTTTCATTTGTTTGAAGCACCCCCCCCTCCTTCAGAAAGGGGAGGGGTCTTGAAATACCATAGAAACAGTTTTGCCTTCAAAACCCCCCACATGTCAAATTTGATTCAATTTGCTTGATTAGTTCTCGGGTTATGAAGAAATGTGTGTCTCATTTCCTTCCTGAGAGAGTAGGGTCTCAAACAATCATAAGAACCTTCCCAGCCCCAAAACCCCTTCATATAAATTTTCACGTCGGTCGGTTCAGAACTTCTCGAGTCTATAAGGGTCTGACAGAGCAGACAGACAGACAGAAAATCATTTTTATGTATATAGAAATCTAGCTTTCAAAAACCCCATATGCTAAAAAGGTTTCATTTACTTGATTAGTTCTCGAGTTATGCAGAAATTTGCTTTTTATTTGTATGGGAGCCCCCCCCCATTTAAAGTTGGGAGGGGTGGTGAAGTGCCATAGAAACGTTTCTTGCCTCCAAAAACCTTAACATGCCAAATTTAGTTTCATTTGCTTCATTGGCTCTCGAGTTATGTTAAAAATTATGTTTCATTTTTATGGGAGTCTCTCCTTCCAGAAGGCGGAGGAGTCTCAAACCACCTTAAAAACATTTATTTCCTTCAAAAACCTCCACATGCCAAATTTGGTTCCATTTGCTTGATTTGTTCTCTGAGTTATGCAGAAATTCGTGTTTCATTTGTATGAGAGACCCCTCTTTCAGTAAGCGGAGGAGTCTCAAACCACAATAGAAACATTTCTTGCCTTCGAAAACCTCCATATGCCAAATTTGGTTCCATTCACTTGGTTAGTTATCGAGTTAGGCAAAAATTGGTGTTGTTTTGTGTGGAAACCTCCTCTCTCCCCTTCCAGATGGCTGAGGAGTCTCAAACTTCCATAGAAACATTTCTCTCCTCCAAAACCTCCACATGCCAAATTTGGTTCCATATGCTTGATTAGTTCATGAGTTATGCACAAATTTGTGTTTCATTAGTATGAGAGCCCCCTCTACAGAGGTCAGAGGGTCTCGGTTACTTTAGAAACATTTCTGCCTTCAAAAACCTCTACCTGTCAAATTTGGTTACATTTACTTGATTAGTTCTAGAGTTATGCAAAAACTTGTATTTCATTTGTATGGAAGCCCCCCCTCCTACCAGAGAGGGGAAGGGTCTTGAACTACCGTAGAAACATTTATTGCCTTGAAATCCCGCAAGCCAAATTTGGTTCCATTTGCTTTATTAGATCTAGAGTTATTATTAAGAAATTTCAGTTTCATTTGTTTGACATCATCCCTTCTAGGAGAGTGGAGGGGTCTCAAACTACCATAGAAACATTGTTCGCCACCAGAAAACCCCACATGCCAAATTTGGTTCCATTTGCTTGATTAGTTCTTGATATATGCAGAAACTTCTGTTTCATTTGTATGGGAGCCTCCCTTTCTAGAGAGGGGAGGGGTCTCAAACTTCCATAAAAACATTTTTTGCCTCCAAAAACTTCCGCATGCTAAATTTGGGTTCCTTTGCTTGATCAGTTCTCGAGTTGTACAGAAAATGTGTTTCATTTGTATGGAAGCCCCCTTTCAGAGGAGGGAGGGGTCTCTTACTATCTTAAAAATATTCCCAGCCTCAAAAACCCTGCATACAAATTTTCATGCCAAACGGTCCTTCCGCTCGCGAGCTAAATCGTGACAAAGGAACCCCAACTCATTTTTATTTATATAGATTGAGGCATCGACAATAGAATAAGGGGGTTGTTATGTATCTTAACTATAGATAAAATCATTTTTCCTGAACAAATCTGAGTCAATTACTATTGATTGTATTGTTTTGCAATTGTTGAAAATTCTATCATATATCGAGGACATAGTAGATCTACTGTAATGACAATATACATTTTTCATTTATCTAATACGTGAACAATAAGATTCATGGTCGGCAATAGACTTTAATGTTATTTTATATTATTGTATTGTAATTGTATAGTTATTTTTATCCGGGTAAGGCCGTTACAAATATTTTATAAAATAATGTCCTACCGCCGCAACCTGTTTGAAGGGTAAATTTGTAAGAAGGGTTAAAATCTAGGCTCGTGGCTGTACGTACTATCGAATCATATGTACGTACTATCGAGGGTACGTATTATCGAGGCAAAATGTACGTACTATCGAGGGTGCGTACTATCGAGGGTACGTACTATCGAGGGTACGTACTATCGAGGTATACCTGTACATCTTTTGAAAAATCGGCCATAATTTTACTTGATGACTAAAATAATCATTTCCGTGGGCAAACTTAGAGCCTTTCAGTTCCTCTTTCGAAAGATTCTCGAAAAAATTAAAATTCTTCATATTACGAGCAAAAAACGAATCGTGTTCCATCTTACAAGCCTTTCCTCTATATGTTCTGGTAAATCAAGATCTTACCAAATAGGTTGTTACGTATCGTTACCATACAAAAAAAGGATTTTTTCTCGAACAAAAAATTCTGGTGTATTAAACAGTAAATAGTTTGTGAATAAAACTTTTTTCTGCAGTTTTGCTTTTTAGTTCAATACTGGCCTTAAAAAGTAAAGAGGTTACGGAATTTTGTTCAATATTACCAACAATCAATATGTAACTAGCGATTTGAAATTGGTTCACTGTTGTAGAACCCCTTAGTCCGAATTACACCTTGAAGCCAGCACCTTGTTATACATATTTGCGCCTTTGTTTTGATTTGCTGTGTTATTTTGACAGAGTATTTGAGAGTGTGTTCATGTGAGTTCATTATAAGGTGCATTATTGAGCTTGGGACCGAGCTTGGGACGATGTTCTAGTACTGACTGAGCCAAGAAAAAATCGTTTTTGTATGGGACCTACTGGTCTTAGAGTTAGTCTATGATATTACCAAGCGGAATTTTTACAATTCATCGGCATGGAACTAAATGTCATCTTCACTTACGGAATAATCGAGTGGAAAATATTTTTCCGAAAGTAAAAGTGACAGCTCCTATTAGTTTGCGTGGAAACCTTACAAATTCAAATTTTATTTTTCGTCCTTTTCAGGTGGATACAACTGCAGAAATTTCTTTTCAATTCTCTACTTCTCCGTTTCAGTAAACGGAATTTAACATGCGTTTGGGATAGAAAAACAAATTTCTTGGAACACGATACCGACCTCTAGGTGGTATCGCTCAATTTCTGGCTAAATCACAAAATATTTTTTTCAACCATTTCAACCAAGATATGCGTTAACATAATTTAATAATAAATACTATAAAAAAAGATAATAGATATCGTTACAGTATAGTAATATCATAGACTAACTCTAAGACCAGTAGGTCCCATACAAAAACGATTTTTTTCTTGGCTCAGTCAGTACTAGAACATCGTCCCAAGCTCGGTCCCAAGCTCAATAATGCACCCTATAATGAACTCACATGAACACACCTCAAATACTCTGTCAAAATAACACAGCAAATCAAAACAAAGGCGCAAATATGTATAACAAGGTGCTGGCTTCAAAGTGTAATTCGGACCAAGGGGTTCTACAACAGTGAACCAATTTCAAATCGCTAGTTACATATCGATTGTTGGTAATATTATATGAGAATTTCAATCATGATGATAACTGCTACAATCATGATACAATAATGAATAATACTTTTCCCGTTTTTTTTCTCCCAATCCAAGTAAATGAAAACATACCTTTGATGTTAACATTTGTTTTATTATAAGCTTTTCGTTGTGAAAAATGTATAGAAATTGAGGAAATATAATTCAAATATACCAGCAAAAGTAAATCCAAACCAAAGCAAAGGTAATCCAGCAAAAATACACCTTGATTTATGGAACTTTAAGTAAACTATGATAACTAGAAATACTATAATAAGAGATCAGTGGACTCAAAAACCGTAAAAATGGCACTCGGATCCATCGGAAATTTTAAGAATATTTTAATTTTGAAACTAACTCCAATGCAAAACATAAGAGAAGAGATCATAGTGATCGGCATTTTTCTATAATCGAAAATGAAGATACAATAGTTGGACAAATTCAAGAGGTATGGAAAAGTTTCAATGGCACATATTTTTTATTCAATACAATACTTGCAAGAAGAACATTAAATGCTTTGTTTGAGGTTTCATTTTGTGGTACAAGCATGGATGTTTTAAAATTTTCTTGGCAAAGATCAAGTTTAATGTCAATCTCCTTGTGTGTTTGACGGGGTGTTTTTTTTACGAGAGCTCTATATTTTCTTCGTCTAATATATCATCCTGAGTTAGTTGTTGATAAAATTTATCCTGACTGTCATAACCATCAAAATTTTCGAGCACAACAATATCGAAAACAATAACTGTTTCGGAACTCGGCTGTCTTTCGGACACTTTTTTTTCTGTGCGAGTTCAAACTTGCAAATTCCGCACGGAAACAAATCGGGATGATTTGTTCCCGCCGAAAAAGTAGTTTGTAGAGATGAATTTTATTTCCCGGAGTGAATCCCGTGGTTCGCTTTACACTTTAGGAAAACGCGGGAAAACTGTTATTTTTGTGTAGACTTAATTCCCGGGCTCCATTTAAAACACACAGACACCCAAATCCCGTGACGCCGTTCCAAATCTGTAATCTGGTGGTTTCGAAATACGAAATACGGACTGCTGAAATAATAGTCTAGATTTTTTTAGTACAAAAATATCACACGTCACGGAGATGACAGCGAAAAGCGACGAGCTGTCATTAGTTTTTTTTTCACACCTCCATCATCATTGGGTCCTGAAGAAAAAAACGACTCCAGAAAATTTTCCACTGTTCCAGTTATCGACCTCGGAAAATTGCTGGAAAATTCTTCATCGAAATGTGTCGGTTCTAGTGTCGCCTAGTGTGAAAGCGTTGGCCGCATCGGAGGCCAAATAGAGTATTCATTCATCATTGCAAATCGGCACTTTGCGCTGGTTGGTTGGTTGAGCGAGAGAAGCAATAGTGCGGTTGTTTGCTTAGAAGGAGTATCCTCGCGGATCACGTATCGGTCCGTGGTTTGTGTGGGGTTCGGGAAAGTGCAATTCGGTCGCGGGACCTGAGCTAAGCAGGGAAGAGGATGGCTGACGGGAAGCGGCTCCGGGATGGCTCCCTCGACGAATTGGTGCAATATGTTACGTTGCACATTCCGAGCCACGTCTTGCTCAGTGGAAGCACACTGCCGTTCATGATGCTGTACACCCTCTGGGGCTATCTTTGGCTGTACGTGTACGGAATAGAGGATTACTGGGAGGCAGGACTGTTGACGCTGGCCGGGATCGGCTTCGTGCAGATTTTCGTCTGCCTGTGCTGCTTCTGGAGTGTGCATGTCCAGGTGTTCCTTAACTGCCGCAAGGTAAGTGTTGGTATAATGGGAGCGGCTAGTGAGGAAATGTTTTACAATTGGAGCGAAATGTGTATAATAGGCCTTGCACAATAGACAAACAAACCAAAAGATAGATTGAAAATTAATTGTATTTGAAAAAGATTGGTAAGAATTAATCGAGTTGAAGACCTAACAATAGTATTTCAGATATCCGTTCAGTTGTTAATAGTCTAGCATTCTTTTACTTTTAAGATTAGAATCCTCTTGGAAATTCATCTCTTTGATTCTTTTGATCCCAAATTCATTCTGATGTTATCCTCAGAAAATAATTTGGATTGGTTCTTTGAATCTACAATACAAAACCAGATGTTTCGCTGTTTCCGTCTCGTCACATTCCTTACAGTTAAAGTTGTCCGCTAGTTTCATTTTGACGAGCCAGAATTTTGGCCATTCATTTCCCGTCATACGTCGATTTAATTACCGAACCTGCAGCCCATTTAGATCCAGATTAGTAAACCAAGGCTCATTCAAGGCTCTGTATTTGAAAGAAGGTTTTTCCTTTTTCTGCCGCGTAGTCTCGGTACCGATTATTCGTTTAAAAGAGTTTTTGTTGTTTCAGGATCCAGTGACATCATTGTGTAAAAACGATTTATCGATTTCATCACAGTTTTCCCAATTTAATCCTAGCTCAGCCAGGTCATCCACTTACACATTTCTTTTTTCGCTCACATGGCTTGATGTCCTGGAAATCTTTTAGTGTGTCGTTAAGATGTCGTTAAGTATTTCCTTGCTATCCGATTGTTCTTTGGCGTTGTCCGACATTTCGCAAGCTGACCAATGTGTATTACATTCAACGCTGTTTTCTTGACTATTAGTTCCGCTTCAGTTTAACTTATTTATGCCAGTGTACTGTACTGGCAGAAAAAAAGTACTTACTAGATATAATTCGATTGCATCTCTGATACCAATCTTGTATCGATACAAATATGTATTGTCTATTCAACAACTATATATATTCATTTAAATATTCCTAGTTTTCCAATTACAATCGTTCTACTAATACTAAAAGTGTGCGGGACATAAACCACTGCGACCAGTAATTTGATCTATTGTTGTATATCCCGTATCCTTTGTTTGGTGTATGTCGAGTTACTTCATCACTATTGAGAAATGATGAAGAATTCGGTGTTGTTACAGTTGTCATTGTTTGTTTTGTTGGCAATGAATCAGGTTTATTTGAATGTTTCCGCGCCCCTTTATCAGTTAAAACCGGATTCATTGCAAACAAAACAAACAATAACTCCGATACTGACCATGCATCAGAGTCTTTGTCCTAACCAATTCAAACTATAGAACATCAAATAGAAAATTCACATAACATGTGTAACATAAGTCCTGGGAATACTTTCAAGCGTTTATTTGACAGCATTAACAAACACACAGATATCAACCAATGTACTTGTCACGTTCATCTGTGTTCCTACTGAACTGTCAAACTCAAATTGCGCAGTAGTTTCCATTATAAATGTCGTACAAGCTGGGTTTACGAGCACAAGTCGCCAACCTTTTTGGACGGCTTAGTACAAGTGAAATTTTGAGCGTGTTCAAAGACGAGCCAATATCAAAATCATCAATATAACCGTGTTTTGAAAGATTTTCATGATCGTAAATAACCGGAAAATAAAAAGAAAAGTGGTCGCCCAACAACATTGAGTGCCAGAACAACGAAAAAACTGCTGTCAAGCGCTGAAAACAAGGTTGGCCAATCAACACGCAAATTAGCACGAAAATTTCAGGTTTCAAACATGACAGTCCATCGGATTTTGAGAAAACATAACGTAATCTATCGGAAACGTCAGCGTGCACCAAAATATACACAGCAACAACTCGAAAAAATACCAAAATGCTGCCGTGCACTTCGTCGCGAGCATTTTGCAAATGGAAAGTGCATAATTTTGGATCTTTGGATGATGAATCTTACTTCACGTTTTCACACCATGAATTGAGTGGCAACGATGGTTTCTATACTGCTAACATTAAAACAACACCAGACGATGTTAAATATGCCAGCAAATCAAAATATGAGCCAAAGGTGTTAGTGTGGGCAGCCATGTCATCGAAGGGTATCTCGGCGCCTTTGATACGCCCAAACAAGGCCAAAGCTGTCAATTCTGATGTGTATATCAGCCAATGCTTGCCGAAATTGAAGCAATTCATCAACAAATATCACGCTGACGACGAAATCATGTTTTGGCCGGATCTTGCAAACTGTCATTACGCGAAAAAAACATTAGATTGGCTAACTGAGCAAAACATACCATTTGTACCGATAAAGGACAATCCACCTAACGTGCCTCAGGCTCGTCCAATTGAAATTTTTTTGAATGTTCTCAAACGTATGGTGTACGACAATGGCTGGGAAGCTAACAATGAGCAACAATTGGTTAATCGAATCAAGCGGAGGATGAAAGAAATAGACATAAACACCGTCCAGAACCTGATTCAACATGTTCGCCGTACACTGCGTAAAATCGAAGATAATAGTCCATTGAGCGTACTGTAAATATATTTTTCAACAATTTATTAATAGAATAAAATACCCTGAAGAGCATTTTAAAATCCGATTTTTTGATTTCAAGTACCATGCTTTTGAATTTTTCCCAGGACTTATGTTACATATGTTAAATGTAGACTAACCATGTTTTCTTTATTACAAGCTCATCCTCGGTGGCGCAACCCGAGTATTGTCACTTTTCACAAGACATAAAATGTAATGTCGAAATCTGAGCCAAATAATCGTCCTTTGTGGAAGTTTAGATTTTTACGTTCCAAACCAAAAAAAAAAAAAAACTGTGGCTGAAGCGCATCGTATGATTGTTGCAACTTATAGTGATGTGCAATTAGCGAAAGAACGTGTCGTGAATGGTTTCGACGCTTCAAAAGTAATGATTTTAGCGTAGAAGACAAGGATCGTCCCGGATCGGCGAAAAAGTTTGAAGATGAACATTTGGAGGCATTACTGCAGGAAGATTCATGTCTAACGCAACACGAACTTGCAGATGCAGTGGGTGTGACTCGACTAGCCATTTCACATCGTTTGGAAGCATTGGGAATGAACCAAAAGCCAGGAAATTGGGTACCATGAGACTTGAAACCGAAAGATGTTGAAAAGATTTCTTTTTTTCACGTGTGAATGTGCCCCAACGGCAAAAAGGAAGGGATCCATAACGATAACCTGAAGCGTAACAAATCATGGGTTCACCCCGGTCATGCATCTACAGCCAAACATTCAAGGTTCGAATCTTATGCTGTGTATTTGGTGGGACCAACTCGGCGTGATATATTATGAGCTGTTGCAACCGGGTGAGACAATCACAGGAGCTCGCTACCGAACACAACTGATGCTTTTTAGGTGAGCATTGAAATATAAACGGCCACAATACCAGCAAAGACACGATAAAATCATTTTGCTGCATGACAACGCTCGGCCACATGTTCTCAGGTCGTTAAAACCTATCTAGAAACACTACAATAAGACATCCTTCCAAACCAGCCGTATTTTCCAGACATTGCTCCTTCCGATTGCCACCTTTTCCGATCGATGACGCATGACCTGATTGAGTAGCACTTCCGTTGTTACGACTAGGCCAAAACCTGGGGCCGTATTTTGGATCTCGAAACGAAAGACTTTTTGTACGAACGCTTGTGAGAAAAAGTTCTTTGTTTCGAGTTTCAAAATAAGGCCCCTGAATAGATTGATGGATCGCTTCGAAAAACAAGCAGTTTTTTCGACACGGAATCCGTACGCTACCAGAAAGATGGAAAAAAGTTGTGCGTAGCGATGGTCAGTACTTTTCAAGAATAAATATGGTATAAATGTTCAAAATAAAGTCTCAAGTTCTGATAAAAACGACGTTTTTCTATTTGCACACCGATAACAAATATCAAAAGCAAATGCAGTGCATATCTATACAGATAGAATGAAAAAAACGAAAGGGTGAGTATGTCAGTGACATAACTGCAAAGTTGACGTGAGCAAATTGATGTCATCGAATTAATAAATTTTTACTGTATTTTATTCAGTCTAAAGACCATGCTCTTGGTGTGAGGCTTTATAGAAACTGCAGTTCAGGTCGAATTAACTGTTAATAATATTTTGTTTGCTGAATGTCCAACGTGCTTTTAAATGTTTAATGGATCCTGTGTTTACATTTACATTGAACATAGAGCGAATTACAACGAACAACTTAACCTAACACCCAGTGGACTAGTATGGACATTTCCGTTTTGTGAAAAGTTCCAATTGGCTGAACCGGGAATCGAACCCTTACTTCATGGCAATTGCTTAAACGACGGGTGGCGCTGAAGGACGGATTTTTACTTCTTAATCTTCTCGGGCTGCAGAACGTTTGGCAGGACACCATTCTGTGTTATGGTCACGCGGGATAAAAGGATTTTTCAGCTCCTCGTCGCTGTGGATGGCCAGCTGCATCTGACGTCGGATCATTCTGGTCTTCTTGTTTTCAAGGGTGGCGTTTTCTACCAACGGGCTCGCCGAACACGCCTGTCGCATACGGATGCACAGCGAGAACTGATGGTTGGTCGGTCGTTCCGACATGTTTCATAATCGCTGGCAGTATGAACAAATCAGAGCGTTGCGCAAAAATGATGTCGTTTTGAACCAATAATTTTCTGCGGTCTGAAATTTGTCTTTTCAGTATTTTTTAGTTAGTTTAAACAAATATAATGAATTAAGTTAGCATAAGGGATTCAGCTTTGATGTTCTACCTTTCGAATGAAATACTTATCGTAAAATTTCGGTGGGCCAAATAGGAACTGCGTAACGTTTTCGATTTCAGAAATTTTAGAACGGCGCCCCTAGACAGGAATAGAAAAGAGATTTAAGGCCTACGTCAAGAAGGGGTGCTTAAATCACAGCTTGTTTTTATCTATCCATAGGTGTCGTTACTCTTTTGTTTTTGACGTAAGAGGGCCGAAGATTGTTGTTCTCGTTTTTCTGCCAAGTTTTGAAACATCTGTAAAGAATTTTATGAAACCATGACGAACAGTACTTACCTTTCCAATCAGACCAAGGGCGGTGTGGCCTCTGCTGTTCACAGAAGTTGTCTCCATTGTAATAGGTCCACGACTGTACCTCGCCAGCCTCGCTGTCTGCGGAGGGCCAGCAGGTCGCCTTCTACTTGATCGATCCACCTTGCTCGTTGCGCGCCTCTTCTTCTTGTACTCCTCGGCTCGTTTTCGAGAACCATTTTAACAAGGCTGTCGTCCGACATTCTTACGACATGCCCAGCTCATCGTAGTTGACCGATTTTGGCGATGTGTACGATGGGAGGTTCTCCCAGCAACTGATGCAATTCGTGGTTCAATCGTCCTCCACGTTCCGTCTTCCATCTGCACTCCACCGTAGATCGTACGCAGCACCGAGCGTTGGTCTTCCACTAGTAATGTCCATGTTTCGTGGCCGTAGAGAACTACCGGTCAAATTAATGTCTTGTAGATGGTCAACTTTGTATTTCAGCGAACTTTGTTCGATCTCAGCGTCCTTCGGAGTCTAAAGTAGACACGATTGCCAGCCATAATGCGCCTTTGTATGTCTCTGCTGGTGTCGTTATCAGCGATCACCAATGAGCCCAGATACACGAATTCGTCTACTACCTAAATTTCATTACCGTGGTAGGAGACTAACATTGTCTTCTCGTGAGCCTCATCCAAATACATGAATTTTGTTTTCAACGCATTAATCACAAGCCCAATCCTACCAGCTTCAGCCTTGAGTCTGATGTACGTATCCGCCATCGTCTCAAAGTTACGTGCTACGATATCAACGACGTCGGCGAAGCCAATCACAATCGTTCTACTAATACGCTCAAAAAAGTTTTTTTTTTAAATAGTGTTTAAAAAAAGTGAAAGTGAAGCCAAATAGTTGGACAGACTTCCTGAAGATCAAGCCACTTGTGTCTATCCCAGATCTTCGAATCACACCCTCCAATGCAATGTTAAACAACAAACATGAAAATCCATCATCTTGGCGTAACCCTCTCCGAGATTCCAAAGGACTCGAGAGTGTCCCTGATACTCGGACGACACACTTCACTGGATCCATCCTTGCTTTGACCAATCGAACGTCAGTTTTTCCGGATATCCACATTCGTGCATAATCTGCCATAGCTGGTCAATATCGAACAGTGGGACCTCCGACTTCCCAATCTCTACGTGACGTGACGCAGCAGATTTAGACTTGTATCTAACGATTTTGATGAAGTGCTGCGCATCGCTCCCGCAGTAGTTGACGAAAAGGACATGAAAGATGAAACATGAAAGATGAAAGATTGGAAAAAAACTGATAAACACGACACGAGAAACACCGGAAGCGGCAGTTAAGGCTCTGATGGAGAGCGTCAATCGCATATGTCGAGCATTTTACTCAACATCATCCTAAAATTTCACCGACGTCTTTACGCTGAAACATTTGGTTTCATTTCGATAAGTATTACTGATTTACCAATAAATCCAATGCGTTGCAATAATTATCGATTCACCGTTTATTTTAGGTGTCATAAAAATTCATTACACAACGAATAATTTAGCTGGGAGAACTATTTTTGATTTAAGTTTCGTTATTTGATCCTTCTGTAACATTCCCATTGCATTTCCCATTGCAGGCCCGATGTCCCGAGAAAGCGAAAGTAGTCAAGGTGGTCCCAACGGAGAACAACGGTTCGTCGGAGCTAGTCAAGTTGCACTGCACAAAGGTGGAGGAGAAGAACAATGAAAAGGATCCGCCGGTTTACTGGTTCCTGTTCCAAAAAACCAAATATGTATGGGACGCGGATAAGAAACAGTTTCGTAGCGTGGAATTCCCCATCCACAATACGTACGAGCAGTATTTTGAATCAAAAGGGCACCAGGAGGACGCGGATGTACTGCTGGCGGAGAAGACCTACGAGAACAACAACATGGAGATGGTGGTGCCGGAGTTCTTCGAGTTGTTTATCGAACGGGCCACTGCTCCGTTTTTCGTGTTTCAGATCTTCTCGGTGCTGCTGTGGTGTTTGGATGAGTACATGTACTATTCTCTGTTCACGTTGGGAATGCTGATCTCGTTCGAATGCATTCTGGTGCAGCAGCAGCTCAGGAACATGTCCGAAATTAGAAAGATGGGCAACAGACCGTACATGATCAATGTGTTTCGGAACAGGAAGTGGAGACCGATCAAGTCTAATATGTTGGTTCCGGGCGACCTGGTCTCAATAACACGATCACAGGATGAAAATTTAGTACCATGCGATCTGCTGTTGATCCGGGGAACCTGTATAGTCGACGAAAGCATGCTTACAGGTAGGTTTGATGCTGAACGTAAGCCGATTGAATGCCTCTAATCCGAGTCTTAATTTTAGGTGAATCCGTTCCTCAGATGAAAGAATCGCTGGAAAACACTGACGAGCACAAGAAGGAACTGGACATCGAGGCTGACGGCAAGCTGTATGTCCTGTTTGGTGGTACCAAAGTAGTGCAACATTCCTCTCCGAGCAAGGGCGCTATGCGAGCACCGGATAGCGGTTGTATCGGATATGTCCTTCGCACCGGGTTCAATACATCACAGGGTAAACTGCTGCGCACGATTCTGTTCGGCGTGAAACGAGTTACCGAAAACAATCTGGAAACATTTGCATTTATTCTGTTCCTGTTGGTGTTTGCGGTTGCTGCAGCGGTGTACGTTTGGATCAAGGGGTCCGAGGATCCGGAACGAAATCGGTACAAGTTGTTCCTAGAGTGCACATTGATCCTAACGTCGATCATTCCACCGGATCTACCGATCGAACTTTCGCTGGCTGTGAATACCTCTTTGCTGCAATTGTCAAAGTTATACGTTTTCTGCACGGAACCATTCCGGATACCATTTGCGGGAAAAGTACAAATCTGCTGCTTTGATAAGACTGGAACACTGACTAGTGATAATCTTGTTGTGGAAGGTGTGGCGGGATTGAAAAAAGACACGAGTATTACTGCAATCAACGAAATACCAGAGGCTACGGCCCACGTTCTAGGGTCTTGCCATTCGTTGGTGCAGTTAGATGACGGTTTGGTGGGAGATCCTCTCGAGAAAGCCACCCTGACATCCATCGATTGGAACTTGACAAAGGGTGACTCAGTAGTTCCCAAGCGGGGCAAATTCAAGCCTTTAAGAATCTATCAGCGATTCCATTTTTCATCCTCGTTGAAGAGGATGTCTGTTCTGGCAGGTCACCTTATCCCATTCAGCAATGAAACTTGCTACATCGGAACGGTCAAGGGAGCGCCAGAAGTCATCATGAAAATGCTGAAAACAGTGCCCTTAAACTATGAAGAGACTTATCTGGAATATTCTCGCCGAGGAGCTCGTGTTCTCGCGCTTGGATACAAATCTTTTGGAGCTCTAGACAACGCAACAGTTCGTGAACTGAAACGAGCCGATGTCGAGAAGGACCTTGAGTTTGCAGGATTTATTATCATATCTTGCCCATTGAAGCCGGACTCAAAGTACGCCATCAAGGAAATCATCCAAGCCTCTCACAAGGTTATGATGATCACCGGCGATAACCCCCTGACGGCCTGCCACGTAGCGAAGGAATTACGCTTCACCAAGAGAACTATTGTAGTTTTGAGTAGGGACGATTCAGATGGCTTCTGGCAGTGGGAATCAATCAATCGGGAAATAAGAATTCCGCTAGCTGAAAATCGATCGGTCAAAGAGCTATACAAGGAACACGATTTCTGCATTACCGGAGAAGGTCTACAATATCTGGACAGCGAAAATCATTCCTACCTTCTACAGCTAGTTCCGTATGTCACTGTGTTTGCGAGGTTTGCACCAAAGCAGAAGGAATTTGTCATAACCACACTGAAGCAACTGGGATTCCACACGTTGATGTGCGGTGACGGAACAAACGATGTGGGAGCGCTGAAACATGCCAACGTGGGAGTGTCGTTGCTAAGTCATCAACCATCGAGAGCCGAAAAACGCCAGATGCGGGCTGTAGTACCGGACGCAGAGGCGGATAGGAAGAAGGATAAGCAGGACGACCGGAAGGCACTGACACCGAGGGAGCGAGCTATTGCGAAGCACCGGGAAAATCTCAGTTCAACGCAGGACCGGCTCCAAAAGGTGCTGAAGGACATGGACGACGAGCAGGTTCAGATCGTCAAACTGGGAGATGCCAGCATTGCGGCACCCTTTACCAGCCGGTCGTCGTCGATCAATTGTGGTAAGTGCTTTGTTGTTGTTTTCTTCTTTTTATGCTATTTAATGTCATCAGATTGCTTGTTTTGCACATCCCGTATGCTGTGTGGATCGCGATAGGGAACGAAGTTCAC
This sequence comes from Aedes japonicus, assembly GCA_034211315.2. Lineage (NCBI taxonomy): Eukaryota > Metazoa > Arthropoda > Insecta > Diptera > Culicidae > Aedes > Aedes japonicus. Next base: position 42,087 of record JASCZW010006109.1, read on the forward strand.
AGATCATCGTTGGTCTTACGTTGCCCAATTTTAGTACAAGGCCGTATTTAAAACAAACTTGATTTTCTGTTCATTATTAGTGAAGGTGTGGCTTTATAAATGCTCAGCATCTCAAGCAGCTTGACAAGAATACGCCATTAGCGCGTTGCTGGGTAGCTTATTGCTATTTGAGAGGAAGGTCGATTGTTCAATCCCAGCTCTTCGTTGCCATTTTTCACATTGTCCTTTTCCATCCCATGTATTTTGAAGATTGCATACTGGAAGCTATCATGCTCCCTAATTCCAATCAGTGCTCTACAGCGCCTTATTCTGTTAACGCCATCCAAAACAAATGGCGGGAACGGAATAAGGCACTTAAAAACGTTAATTGAAATTGGGAAGCTTTACGACTTCATAGATGACAATGAGTTTGGTGATTGGGAAGAGAATGGTCTAGAATTCACACAGCGTGTTAAATATTTAAAAATATGTATAAATGATCTCACCCAATGAGCATCATATTTCAAGATGTAATTTCAATCCATGCAGCTATGTCAGATGCAGCTGTGCGGTGTGAGAGGTCAGACAACTCGTCCCATACGAGATTTTCAACTCGGGCGAAGTGGCTCTCTATTTGATTTGCACGGAGAATCACCTCACTCGAAAAGACAATTCAGCGCCAACATTAGATTAGGGCGAAGCTGCTTTTGTAAACAATGGCTTTCGTAGTCATTTTCTCTTGAACAAAAGGCCACAAATACAAATTAAGCACTCCTTAAGGAAGAAGAGCTTTATCCCTATCCGCTGATATATTCAATATGAAGGAATTGTATTCAACTTCCGATAAATTAGCAGACGAAGTGTTTGTTTACAAAAGCAGATTCGCCCTAATCAAATGTTGGCGCTGAATTATCACTTCGTTGATGGACGAATTCAGGTTGAAAAAAGAAGAAGAGAAGTGGTGATAAATCAGACAGCTCCCATGTTAAAATGTAAGACGAACATAAAAATAATGCCCCTATTGTGCAGTTTGGATTTTTCTTCCATCATACAACAAACTGCTATTAATTAGAATTTCATTTGAATTTTTTCAGAACCATGTTAGAATGTTCGTCCTATACTTTAACGTGGGAGCAGTCAGATTTTTCACCAGTTTGATTAGTCTATGATTACGAGTCGTTTCATTTGTTTCAGCTCGTTATGAACGACGAGCCGCGATGGCTAAACCTCCCAACACTCTTTGTACTATAGGTTAAGGAAAATTGCATCTTTATTTCGGCAGTAGTCCACGCTTTGAAAGCTTCAGAATCTGCTATTTACTATCTACCTATTTGAGTCTCAATCAACAATCAGCCAGCTGTATACATAATGAAGTCCTAATCCTTCACATTACAGTCGAGTCCCTGCCGCCAGCGAACTACAGTCGTCCTGACCCAGACGCTAAGCTGGGAACTGGGAGCTACCTAACTCACCTGGTTCTTTCGTCGTTTTTTAGTTAATCTCTCATAAGCTAAAGAGGATCAACATTTGAAAACTGGATACCGAGACGCACGATTGCCGCAAGCTTTTAAGAAGCCCCTTGTTTGCTCAACGCAGTCGAGCGTCTCATATCAGCGACCAGTAGCAAGTAGTTGACAAACCAAGCGCCAACGTGATAAGCTGACCTAGCTTTCCCGAAGTCACGGCTCCAACTTGTCGCAGTTTACAATTGGGAACGATTTCATCCATGTTTCGAACGCTATTGTCTTCTTATGGCATCCGGGAAGTGAGGTTCTTCAGAAGATTGTAGAACCGTGCAACATTCATGGGTTTGCTGAAATCTGCTGAAACTCGAGCCAAACTGATTGCTTCTGGTGTTTTTATGGAGAGCTTCGGATGGCGGCGAATATATTTATATTAATATTTCAGCCATTTCTGTCCGCGCATTCATTAGTGACAACTGTAAGAAGAGACCGATAAGCAATTTTAAAAAAAAATGGAAAAATCCGAGTTTCGGAAACTAAGTCCGACAGCAGTTAGCTCTCCTCAGTGTTAGACTTGATCAAGCTTTAATAACCACTGATTATCCTACTCATGCCATTGTATGAAGGGCCAAAAAGGGGTTGGGTGGATCGATAGGCAACATCACTTATACGTATCCACAGGGATATAAAGAATCTCCTTCCAACAACAAGATTTAACAATTGGTCATAAGAACAAGCTATCCAACATGAGGATGCCCCAATGGGCGGGGAGAAGAGCCCGCCCTCTGTTCACAAACTGTTAGCAATGGGGAGTTGGCATTCCCACTCTCCCCATCCAGAGTGCTTCAATCGGGTGCCCTGATGGTCCCTCCCATTCCCATGAAATATTTATATAATAGTGTAAATATTTATGTAAATGAAAAATACTGCAATCACTCGTATCTATTATTTATGATCTCCATTCGGTGGATCCTCAAATGTAAGAAATGTTAAAGTGTATAGTTCTGTGGTTTCGCGCTTAAGCACGTTTTTGTTTGTTTTCAGCGATAGCAGCAATTCCCCAAAATCTTGATTTGAGGTATCCTAAAAAAGTTTGTTAAATTTTACAGAACTAACATTTATACATTTTAATTTACTGTTGCCATGGTCACTATTTGCTGCTTGATGTTGATTTTATAATAGCAATCCACTTTTATTTTTGCTGGCCTAATAACTATTGCTCCTGTGTAAGGAACACAGAGAAGAAATTGAGCTAAGGCTTTAGGCATTTCAATGGAACGGCAACATCATGCATTCCGTTTTGGGTATGAAGAAGTTCTGCTCGCGATGAGTGCCGCGTTTGCTTACAATGGACCAAAAACGCATTCGTGTTACAACCTGTCAGGAGAATTAAAAAAAAAAATTCCGTGTTTGATATTAAAGGGACTTTTTAGGCAACCTAGTATATGCTCTCGACAAATAGTCAAGAAGATGGTAGCGATTATTGAGAAAAATGCCAATCATTCTGTGCAAAATGTGGCTCGCAAAGCTGCTAAGTCAAAATCATACGTACAAAAACTGAAGCAGAGGCAAAGACTGAAGGCGTACAAAGTGAAAAAGGTGCCCAATCGTGGTGACAAGCAAAATTTCGCTGCAAATAGCCGTACTAAGGAGCTTTACACCACTTTTGTGCAAACATTTTCTTATATCATAATGGACGATGAAACATACGCACTAGAGGACTTTAAACGGCTTCCTGGTTTGGCTCTTTGTATCGCAATGCACCGTTGCCGAGCATTTCCGGATAAGAAGGTGTCCAAATTCCTGAAGAAAGTATTTAATTTGGTAGGCCATATGTAGTTGTTGTCGAAATTATAAAAGTTTCGTCTCTACCGGCACTATCAATAAGGATGTGTATGGGAAAGAATGTCATCAAAGGCAATTGCTATCGTTTATCAGAAGCCACGACTCTCCAGCTCTGTTTTGACCTGATTTAGCCTCTTGTCACTATGTGAAATCCGTCCTGCTATAAGGTACAAGAGGTCAAACACGTGCCAAAAACAGCCAATTCACCAAACTGTCCAGAACTTCGCCCATTAGAGAAGTACTGGGCTCTAGTTAAGCGTAAACTCTTCGAAACTAAGAAGAAAGCAAATGGTACCGATGATTTCAAGAGAAGATGGAGAATAGTCACGGCGGGCGTATCTGAGGATACCGTACGGAACCTGATGGCGGGTGTACCACAGCTTGTTCGAGAATTTTACAGAAAGAAGAATTAACATCAACTGTTTCTAGTGTAGATATAACTCTATTATTTTGAAATAAAGGGTGTATTCGATAAAAATGGCACACAGATATATACTCATCAAAATTAAACTGATTATCGGATTTTCTTGAAATTTTCAGGGAATGAAGAACTACTAATGAGTTTTGATTTACAACATTTGTTTTATTCAATTTCGTCTTCCATCCCGAATGCCCGCACCTTCCTTTTCACTCCACCCATCAAATTTTGTACAACCGATTTTCCCAGTGTTTTTGTTGTTTTTGCCCAAATTTTCTTCAATTCTAGCCCTGTTTTTATAGTTTTGGGATGTTTGCGAAGTTCCGTTTTCATAATTGCCCAGAATTTTTCAATTGGATGAAGTTCCGGTGAATTTGGTGGGTTCATATCCTTTGGCACAAAATTGACTCCGATGGCTCGGAACCACTCCAATATGTTTCGAGCGTAGTGGCAGGATGCTAGATCAGGCCAAAACAGAGTTGATCCTTTGTGCTTCTTAATGAATGGCAAGAGACGCTTCTTAAGGCACTCTTCCGTGTAAATCGCACCGTTTATTGTTCCGGAAGTGATGAAGGGAGCACTTATTTCACCACATCCGCAAATCGCTTGCCAGATTAGAAACTTCTTTGCAAATTTCGATAGTTTCTTCTTTCGAACATCCTCCGGAACATCGAACTTCGACTTGGCAACGAAATATTCTTGCCCAGGAAGTTGACGGAAGTCGGCCTTGACGTATGTTTCGTCATCCATCACGATGCAACCGGATTTGGTGAGCAGCTTCGTGTAAAGTTTTCGGGCGCGGGTTTTCGCAGTGATGTTTTGTTTTTCATTCCGGTTTGGGGCTTTTTGCACTTTGTAAACATGTAACCCAGCACGCTTCATGGTTTTCTGCACAAAACCGACTGACACCTTAGACTTTTTAGCGACATCTCGAATTGACATGTTTGGACGGTTCTTGAATTGTTGTACGACTTTCCTGGCCATTTTACTGTCGATTGGACCACTTTACGACCACTCCCTTCCTTCCTTTGGACACTCAGACGCTCCTTGAAGGTTCTTATTACACGAGACACAGTTGTATTTGCAATTCCAAGCCTTTTAGCAATCCACCGGTGGGACGCCCCTGGATTTTGATTGTGAGTGCACAAAATTTTCTCACGGACAATTTCTTGTTTCGACGACATGACTGGAACTACTGAATGTATAACTATGAAACTTGGCAGATGTAAATAATACACTATGGATAAGATCTACTCAAATTTATAGGTTTTTTACTCATACGATTCAAAAGTTTCAGAAGATTTTCTGTGTGCCATTTTTATCGAATACACCCTTTAAAAAATCGGTTTTGTTGAATTACATTTGTTTTGCTGCTAATTTTTGGTATCCGAAACTTAACGTGGACAGGCTTTATATCAGATGGAAGGTGGTGGACATAAGACTAATAAACACAATATTTTACTTTGTTTGACCAAGTCTACGCTCCATACAAAAATTCAAATTTTTTTATGGAGAAAAGTCTACGAGGGGGTAGGGAAGGAGGACTCTGTGATTTTCAAAAATGAGTCTACGTGGTTTATGCATAGGCCCTAGTAGCACTGCGTTCCAATTCTTTTGGTATTTTTAAGTTTGTTTCATTTAAAATAAAATCTTATTCTAAGCTGTTACCTCCACAACGCAATCTGATGCCACTTTGTTTAACTGTTTATCGAATCTAACTTCATTGATTACTAACTTTCTAACAATCCCGCCTCTAGTTTGCCACATCATCAAGCAGGGCCGTTGCACGCTGGTTACGACGCTGCAAATGTTCAAGATTCTGGCTCTGAATGCCTTGATCTCTGCCTACTGTCAGTCGGTTCTGTACATCGACGGAGTAAAGAACAGCGACACCCAGCTGACGTTGCACGGTTTGCTGACGGCAGCCTGTTTCCTCTTCATCACCCGCTCGAAACCGCTCAAAGTACTGTCCAAGCAAGCGCCACTGCCGAACATTTTCAATCTGTACTCGGTGACGACAATTCTGGCTCAGTTTGCTGTGCACTTCACGGCACTGATCTACCTGGTGAACGAAGCCAATCTGCGATCGCCTCCTAAGTGAGTATTTTGAAAGTTCGTTAGCTCATGTGCAACCGTGTGACTCACATTCTTTTTCTATTATAGGGAAGGCAAAATAAAACTTAACCTGGACATGGAGCCGGACGAGAAAGAGGAGTTCGTCCCGAATATTGTCAACAGCACGGTCTACATCATCAGCGTGACGATGCAGATCGCAACGGTTGCCGTCAACTACAAGGGCCATCCTTTCATGGAGAGCATGCGAGAGAATCGATTGCTGTCGTATGCAATCTTCACATCCAGTACAATTGTCCTCTGCTTGGCGTTGGGCATCGTGCCGGATCTGCTCGCTACCTTTGAGGTGATAGACTTCGAACCGGACGTAAGTGTTTGTTGTCTTACCTGTTCAATACCCACCCATTTTCTTACCCTTATGTATTTTTTTACAGTTCAGAAAGATTCTTGTCGGTGTTCTTGTGGCGGACATGTTGCTTGCCTACCTAGTCGATCGGATTTGTTCATTCCTGTTCGGCGAGATGCGGAAAAAGACCGACATTATTGCCTAGTTCCAAGGCCAACATCCACTGCGACACAACTAAGGTATCCTTAGCGGCACACATTCAGCTAGATAAATTGAAACGAAATGCATCGTAGAATTGATTCAAGGGATTGATTATGTTATTGGTTTAAATAAAACAAAACACACGGCCAACACAGAACGATAACAATGACTGGGGGAAGGGATATTTGGAAGCCGTGTCTGTGTGATAGAGTATTTTTTATTAATTCGATTTGTGAACCTTCTGGTGAAAACGAACGCAAAACGGCGACTGATGAGAGCAGCTAGGAAGGTGAAGCTGAGAAGCGTCAAAATGTAGCAAATAATGTTTCTTTTACTTACGGCGGTTTGTATATTAGCAAGGTTGATGTTGATGTTGGTAATAGTAAAGAAGTGAACTAGCAAAGGGCAGCAGTCTGATAGCGAGTCATTAGAGGAGGGAATTTCTTCTTTATGCGAAGAACACACAGTGGAACTGAGTTTGTGTTAGGGTGTCTAAGATACTGAATCGAGTAAAAGGAGCCAACCTAGATGAAATAATTCAATAATGTAATGAATAAGCAGGGAACGAACTGGAAAGCAAAAATTAATCTGTTCATAAAATCGTTTACTCGACTTATACACTTTATATAATTGTCTTACGAGTTTTTTAGTTGAAGTAAAGTTGTATGGCTCATCGTATGGAAGGAAATCTTTAAAATATAAAATAGTATATTTGAAGCTGTTGGTTTTAGCTCACTGATGACCATCCCTCTCACTCTCCATTCGTTGTCACATAGGCAAGTATCGGAATGTATCTACTACCATATGTTGTTAATTAAATTATATGCGTTTCTCCAGTACGACCATGACAAAAGCTATATGTGTAACTTCAATTAAATACTCCTTTTCGTAAAAGAAACTCAGCCATAATGCGAATATTGGACTGAAAAAAGGAACGTAATTTGGTGGTATATTCAATCAATTTGGTCTGTCAACTTAATAGACGATAAATATCCTTGATTTGTCGGGAACAAAGTCGATCAATCACACCGACTAAACCCGACTTAGTCGAGTGGGATGTTTAATGGGTTTTGGTTAGCAAATTATTTAATATTATTCAAATAAAATGATCACAAATTTCGACAAATTGGCATGACTGAAGCATGCTGGTGAAATTATTTGGTAAAATTATTGATTATTGAATTTTTCATTGATTTTTAAACTTCTACCGAACGGAGTAGGACTGGATTAGTGTGTATGTTGTTGATAGAATGTGTGTGTAAGCGTTATCGCTATTAATGAGCGATAATAATTAGATTCGTGGTTTGTGTTCATCGGATCGACGCTGGGATAAAGTGAAAAGAAAAATCAATTATGGAACGGCACAAACAGCCCATTGAGGATCTGGGTTGGACGGTCAGTGTAATCTCCGTACGAGCGTTAATAGGCGTAATTGATTCAATTTTCTTTGCTGGTTTTATAAAGTCCCTACCCCATGCTTTGTGAACTCTCGTTGCATAAAAAGATAACAGTTCGGGCCTTGAATTCCATGATGCATCTTTTAGAAAAAAAGGGAAGACTTACTATAATTGCTACCCGTTTGATCTTGGAAACGGTTCCAAAAATTTCATGTTGCCAAAAGCGAACGATAATATTTACAGTGATACATGGTAATTATGTTTTCAGTAAGTTTAATGCAAGATGTTTTGAGTTCAAAGATTGGATTTCTACTTCCCTCCCGAATGCTGAAGGGATCAACGGTGCCTTAATCTATCTATAGTTTAATAGTCTATAACAATTGAGTGTTTGTTATTATACTTTCCCAGTTAAAGCTGTGTCCATTTAGAATCCGGAATATTAAAATTATCTGTATCTCGGTAACGGAAATAAGTTTAGTACATCAAAACGAAGCTAATTCACTGTACTTTAAGCAAAAAATATCAATACAAATCATTTCTCTTCGTTTCTAATGAAAATTCGCACTTTTTTCTTTATTCCTCCCATCAAACGCTGCACACCTCCGGAGTCAACTTTCTTGGCACATTTGTTTCACATTTTGGTCATCTGAGTTGCATTCCGAGCCGTTTTTCCACTTTTCTAAAGCTTCCGCTTCATTATTGCCCAAAATCTCTCGATGGGCCGGAACTTCGGGCAGTTGGGTGGATTTATATTTTTATCGATGAAATCTACGTATTATCGAGGTACCACTGGATGATTTCCCAGCTGTAGTGGCAATTCGCCAAAACTTCACGGGACCTTTATGGGCTTCAATGCAAGGTAGTACGTGGTTTTTGAGGCATTCTTCCTTGTACCGCTTTGAGTCCATCGTCTTATTCGTCACGAACACTTTGGTCTTTGTTCCGCAGCCGCATATCCCTTGCCAAATCATCAGTTTTTTTTTTGGCAAATTTGTCCATAAAAGCAAACTTAAACTTCGTAGGAACATCTCCTCGTGCCGTCGCCATGTAGAATGTTTGGCCAGGAAATTCATTTTGACGTCGATAAGCAGGCATCCTTGGTACTTCGTGAAAACCTGCTGGTAATATTTCCGAGCTCGAGTTCTGGTGGCGAAACTTTGCTTCAACGTTCTGTTTGGTTGCTTGCTGGCTCGATACGACCGATATCCTGTTCGCAAACGAATTCTTCGAACGGTACTGCGAGCAGCAGTTTTTTTTTGTGCGATTTCATTATCTGATAGTCCAGGGTATCAGATTTTGAAGGTAAATCAATTACCATTATTCTAGAGCTTTCTAAAATTATTTCAATTCTCGTTCACCTTTATCTATATCTTTGTATTTTTGTAGTAGTTTACAAAATTAGCCCTTAAGATAGGGCGTTGTGATAATATCACCATATATTTAATATTTTCCATTCCTATCTCTTTTCCGGTGTTTTACGTGCGGCGACATCAAGTACAAATGGAGCATATGAGATACGATAATGGAAGCAACGACATGCTATCAACCCTATTCGAAGGAGGGTAAGTAAGAACAAACTTCAACAGGTGAGCCAAAATGCCTATCTGACCGACATTGGTTACCTTCGTTTGAAAGCGTGCGAGTAGTGGATCAATCGGGACAGATGCAGGCCTTGATAAACAAGCTCTGATGCTGCAACCTGTACTCTTAGAAAAAAAAGAATGGATTTCTCCTTTTTTGTATCGGTTAACTGATTGCACAGAGGGTCATGTGTTCTTAAAGATGAAGATGTTCACCAACGGAAAAATTCTGCTAAATACAATGTTTAACATGCTTGTTAGTCTCTTATGGACTATAACGGAGTTGCTCAGGTCTGGAAATATGTTTCAAATTTCTCTTCAGGCTGCTTACAACCAATTAGGCTCTTCTATCTCTCTTCTTTTAGCATTTCAAGCTTTTTGCTTTCACAATTCGATTATTGCTTGCTCTCAACTTATCGTTAACGAAAAATTTCTAGACCAGACCGGGAATCGACCCCACCCAGACAACCACAAGTCGTATAACACCGTTCATATAGTAGTACCAGCATACAACCAAATGAGTTTAAACATTTCAAGAAGGATCTGAACCTGTATTTCGTTGTACGACTGTTAATATCGATAAATGCTTGCATGGTCTTTTATATTCAACGTACTGTTTGTTGTATAAACAGTTGAGTACTGAAAAGATTTTTTATGTACAATTTTTTAACTTTGAAGCGCCATGAACACTAGAAATTAGTTCAGAAAAAGTTATGCGTGTTAACGGTTGTTGAGTATCATGGGATAAAAAATCGAAGCGTTTTCCAATATTCTTCAAATAGTTCCTGAAGAGTTTAAGCTGTTTAGAGGAATACCTGTAACTAGAAAATGAGAAGAAAGATTAGTAATTTCCATTCAATTCCAACAACCTTTATTGCTTATCTTGACAGATACGCGTATTTCGGCTTCTCGAGTATGAGTACACGACACTGAAGAAGTCTGCGGATGAAATACGCGTATATGTCATGATAAGCAATAACAGTTGTTAGAATTAAATGGAAATGACTAATCTTTTTTCTCATTCTCTAGTTATTTTTCACATGTTTTCGAACATCGAAAATGATCGTTAGGATTACGTAAGGATTGTTCACGTGGTAAAGATAACGTAGCTATATAAAAAGTTTTTGCCCATTTTGGCTTTATAGTACACTATGGACATTGTCCCTTTAATTGCATTTTCGAAACAATCTACTTTCACAATGCAAGTGTGAATAATAAGTCCTGTGGTCGTTTCACCCAAAATTTCAATAAAGTTCAATAACATAAAATGGGTAAATAGTGTGTCGAAAAGTAGTTAGCAACATTGATTTTCGAATAAAAGAGTGAAAAAAAACGTATTTTGACTTCAGTTTTCGATTAATTGTAGAAAACAAACCTTTTGTTGCATTTTACTGTTTATATTCATAAAAATCTTATTTTCTGTAAAAAGTTCACACTTTGGACTTGACTTTCTTCATTAAATTCTGCACAGTTGCTTTTGTGACTTGCTTTTGAGGTGGCTGCTGTCCAGTTTTTTGGCGTTAATTCGCCATCGTGAAAAAACGACGACCGCAAACCACAGGCACAAATCGTTTTCTAGGTCCACACCTTCTGGCCAAACTTTTCCATCGCCAACGTGGTGTCACCGTTGTCCATGGTCTACTGATTTCGTGTAAAACAGCGCTCGCGGATCTTCCTTGATGTAGGTTTCGTCGTCGATCAAGTTGCATCCGTCTTTGTGCTCCTAATTCGGTTATGTAGTTTTGGTGCTCTTGTTTTGGTCCGAACTTGATGCTCCAGGGACTTTTTCGGCACCTTCTGTGTCTTGTACGTTTTCAAGGAGTTCCGGGCTTTGATCCGTTGAATCATCCTGATGCTGAGGTGGAATTGCCTGTCCAAATCTTGCGTCGACTGCAAGGGGGTTTCCTCGTGTACTCAACCTCTTTCAAGTCCCGGCTGGGCTGGCTGGGACCCGGTTTTCGCCAAAATGGTCTCACCGAACTTTTCGATTATATTTTTGACACTGGTGTGGTTCACTTTCACCCGTCCTGCAATTTGGTTGTACGTGACACCCTTTTCCGAGCACCAAATGTATAGAACTTTCGCATGTCCATTAATTCGACTAATCTTTGAAACGATCCACTGTACCGAAATCATTCCACAGTGGGTCAGAATGCGAATTTAGATGGAAAGGTACATTTTCAGCCTAAGTTTGAAGTTTTGGAGCAAAATTGTCTTCCACAAAGTTGTTTCTTATAAAAAGGCGCTGCTTTGTGTGTGAATGAAAACTAGGGTTGTCCTTTTTTTAAGAGAAATCGAAAATCTAACTTTTTTGTTTGCAGAAATTAAGTCATACATTATTCTAAAAGGTTGAAGAACAAATAATTTCATGCAACTTTGATGGTATTATTTTTTCTGTACCTTTTGATATGACCGAATTAGAGCATTTTTTATTAGCATACGTAGCTTAGGGTGTCCCTATAAAAATCAAATATTTGGTTGTAACTTTTTTATTTCAAATTTTTCAGCAAAGTTGGCTTCTCATTGATTCTAGAACAATACAAGTTACAACTTTTGGTGTGCTGAAATTGTCTCTATCGTATGTCAAACAAAATTTATAGTTTTTGTAAACAAAATAGGCCTTTTTCAAATGCTGTTTTTTTTAGTTGTGGCAAACCAAAAAAAAAAAAATATCTTAGTAGCATTTGAATTGATTTTTATTATTGCATATCATATCTGAAAACTGGAGATAGGTTATTTTTTGAAATTGAGTAAAACAAATTTGAATAGGGCGTAATTTTATAAGAAAATCGTTAATTACTCGCTAATGGCAGGAGACTTCGGCAAGATTTATACGTCAAAACTTTCATATTTTTGAGTTATAAAAATCATTTGGAGACAACATTGTTGGAAAGTTTGAAATAAAAAAGTTATAGCAAAAAACAGTTTTTTTCTGTAGGGAAACTCTAAATTCTCTAAGGAAAACTGTCCTGAAGAAAGTTTTTACTTCCGAAATTAATGATGAGTAATTTCGTTATAGATTTTTTTTGCTGTTTGATCATGGTAGCTCAACCGTTTTCAGTTAGTTACACTAGTTGGAACTTGACCACGGAATATTGCTGCACAAGTTGTCACGCCTTGGAGTTTCTACACAATTGGTAAGTTGGTTAGAATCCTACCTTACGGACCGTGAGCTGCGGGTGAAGGTAGATGGTTGTGTACCACGGCCGTTTTCTAACAAGTCTGGAGTTCCACAAGGTAGCAATCTCGGACCGCTATTGTTTATCTTGTTTTTCCATAATGCCGCTCTGATTTTGGACGAAGGTTTCAAAGTAGTCTATGTAGATGATTTGAAGTTGTACATCGTGGTGCGCACGGAAGAAGACTGCTTACTTTTGCAAAATTCGTTGAGTTCATTTTCTGAGTGGTGTCATAGAAACAAACTGATACTTAGCGTACACACTTAGAAAATTTTACAGTATTCGGTAATTTTTTATCGAACTTTCAACAGCTGAACGTTCGGTAATCCGATTTAACGGATTTCGGTTAAATTTGACAAGTTCCGGTAATTTTTGTACCGGAATACTGTAAAATTTCACCGAAATCCGGTAAATCGGATAACCGAAGGTTCAGCTGTTGAAAGGTCGATAAAAAATTACCGAATACTGTAAAATTTTCTAAGTGTTTAGATAAATGTCAAGTAATCACATTTCATCGTATGGAAAATCCAATTTTGTTTGAATACTTTGTTGATGGCAATACTCTAGTAGAGTGACCAGTGTGACTGATCTGGGTGTTCAACTTCACTCTAAAATGAATTTTGAATGGCACCGTTCTGCGATCATATCAAAAGTAACTTGACAGTTGGGCTTATTTCCAAGGTGGCGAAAGGTTTTTCGGACCCACATTGCTGGAAGTCATTGTACTGTGCACTTGTCCGTCCAATTTTGGAAAATGCGTCGGTGGTATGGCAGCCTTACCAGGTCACGTGGTGCCTCAGAATCGAACTAGTTCAGAAGCGGTTTATTTGTTTAGCTCTGAAAAACTTGCCAAGGCAAGATCCTGACAACTTGCCACCGTATCCTGATAGATGCCGACTAGTAGGTTTGGACACGCTCGAACGACGTCGAAAAATACAGCAGTCGTTGTTTATTGCTAAACTGTTAAATGGTGAACCAGATGCCCGAACTACTTTCTATGTTGAACTTTCGTGTACCGAACCGAACCTCACGGAACTCTACGTTGCTGCAACCAATTTTTCACCGGACTGTGTTTGGATACAATGAACCGATTTCAGCATGTATTCGTGCGTTTACTGCAGTCGAAGAGCTATTCGAGTTTAATGAAACATCTGGACGTTTCGCGAATCGGATAAGATCTTTGTTGGACTAGTTTTAATATATACGTGTTTTTATTAGTTTGTTAGTTTCTTTTTATTCATTAAGACTATCGGTTGTCAGATGAATTATTTTGAATACAATACAAATACAAATACAAATACAAATACTAGTTAGAACTTGTAGATGAGATCACAGTGGTCACAGTGGTCCAGAATGCAATTTAGCTGGAAAGATACATTTTCAACCTAAGTTTGAAGTTTTGGAGCAAAATTGTCTTCGACAAAGTTGTTTTTAATAACAAGGTGCTTCTTTTGGTGTGAATGAAAACTAGGTTGGTTCCTATTTTCTGAGAAAACACAAGTCTAACTTGTTTATTTGCAGAAATAAAGTCATACATTATTGAAAACAGTTGTAGAATCAATAATTTCAAGCAACTTTAATGGTATTATTTTTTCTGTACCTTTTGATATGACCAAATTATAGCATTTTTTCTTTGGGGTGCAAATAAACAAGTTAGATTTTCGATTTCTCATAAAAAGGACCTAATTTTCATTCACACCGAAAGCAGCGCCTTGTTTTAAGAAACAACTTTGTCGAAGATAATTTTGCCCAAAAACTTCAAACTTTGCCTGAAAATGTATCTTTCCAGCTAAATTCGCATTCTGGACCACTGTGCAATTGAATGCGCGAATGTTATTGACATGTAAACAAATATATCACCGCAAAACACACTAAAACAATTGAGCAATTATAGATTTATTAGTGTTAGAATGTTCCAAACTATTTTCCGATACACTCTTTAAAATGTAGCAGCTTTTTGAAAGTGATGCAACTATACCGTGGACACTAGGGTAATTCAAAGTATTGATTCACCTGCACCTCACTATATTGATATCGAATCAGGTTCGGACTGTTCTTCCAAAATTTGAGCTAACTAGATTGCAAATTCAAACTGCAGTGACCCTTCGAAGTTTATATGGGAAAACCAAATATTTCGTTATCATACTTCTTGCTTTTTGGTATAATAGCACATGCAAATGTTTGCCAGCTGTAGTTCCGTGGATTTTATCTAGCTTCAACGTTGTCCAAGACAACGTTTTGGTAGCATATCAGCATTATTAGATAATATTTAATTAGAGAGACGATGTTTTTGTACGACACTCCGTCAACTGCTCAGCAGGCCACATTGATGTGTTTGGTGCGAAGAATGGTTCTCAAAACAAGAGTATGTACTCTGTCCTTCATCATGAAGATAGTGTGACCTTAGAAACAGTGGGTAGTTAATATAAGAAAGTGCAGAAGTTCAATCGAAAAATAGTAAGAAAACAGTTCCATATGTTGTCATTCTGAAGAGTTAGACGGATGAAAACAAAAACCTTGGTTTTCCCATAGTAATTCCCATAGAAACTTCAATGCACCAATGCAGTTAGAGCCCGCAAACAATAAAGTTCAAATTTTGCAAGAAGTCTTAAGACCTAATTTGACATCGATTGAGTGGGGTCCATAGCATTTTCATGAAATTTTTTTTTAAATCGATTCGTAAAACTTGTAAAACTCAAACTTTCATCTCTTTTAACATTACTTTATTGATGAGAAATTTCATGTAATCTTCTGATCTAATCTCGCAGTATGTCGAAGCATTTTGTAAACTCGTGTAATCATACATACTATATCGAATTGAACTGATGAATCACTCCACCACAATGTGCTGGTCGTACTGGAAGTGTTCTGATTCACCAAAAATACACCAACAAAATATTATCTAATTCATCTCTGGCCCGGCAGTGACGGCTTTGGCGCTGATTTGATGACGTAACAAAGTTTCTCTCTAGACTTAAAACGTTTCACGGAGACAGCGTGCTGAGCATTCCTCCTCAATGGGCCATCTGAATATTTCATGAATGAATGAAATCGACCTGCCACCGACTTCAGATCAAGCAGTGCCGAGCTGCATAGATATAGGCGCGAGAAGCACAAAAAAAAGAGGAGAAAGAAAATCCTACAGAATGGAAATTCCTTTGGCACTGTAGGAACATTCGAAGCAACAAACTCGTCCTTCTTTTACAATGTTGGTAGGTTGGACAAGGCGGTCCGAGGGTGAGGTTTTGTATGAAGAAAAGCGACACACATGTATTATAATGACGGCTCCGGCAAGTCTGAACAGATGATGATGTTATTACGCTAAAGTTTTGTGTCATCGCCGCAGCCTTTCGGGTGTTCTCCATCCCTCTGAAATTGGGATGTGCTCTGATAGTTGCATGCATAGTTACATGCGTGTAGATACGAGATGGACAAAGTTGGAGATTCTGGAGAAGGGAAAAAAGTAGATACTGACAGTCGTTGAGATGAGAATAAATGCACATTGCTTCTTTAGGGGGTTTCTATTTTTGGAACGGACATGTCATCATCACCGCTTTCGTTGCAGAAGTATTTTCTTCTTCTGTTCTACATTGTGCCAGGCTTTATGGTTGGAGAAGAATAGTTACATTTGCATTCAGGATAGTAATGCAAGCAATTATTGTAATGAGGTATCCTACAATTTTTGTGCATTTACAATATTTGATCATAAATAAACAGCAATCCGACAAGCTCTTAAGGCAGTAATGGGACGGAGATCACAATTGGCCGTCACATATGATATGTAACGTCGAATAACAGTGACTTCATTCAGTCAATTGATAACCACTGATTGCTGCACTTCAGCATCCATGAATTTCAGTGTAAATCATTGCTCAGAAAATGCCACGGGAGTATTTTTGTTTTAATTTGCGTTATGCAAAATTTGGTGACACAGCTGAGTTTATTAATTAATACTCAAACAAGGAATAACGTATTTTATTTAAAAAAAAACACTTAACGGGTAAACGAAGTGAAGAACGATTGTTATTGAAACCTAGGAAAATTTGAACTAAAGCGTTTAAATTTTTGCAATTACCCTGCCGGTCAGTAATCAATTTATACTAAAGGGTGTTCCGATCAAAATTTGGTCAAACAGTAATGTGTGTGAGTCGATCAAAGTTTTTATTAATAAGTCAAATTCTTTTTCTTTTTCAAGTTCAGTTAATACAGAATACAGGAGAAATATTCAGATAAGCTTCGTTTTTACCGAATGCGAATTGTCAGGTATTTCGTTCAACACCTGTCATAAGATTTTGTATAGTCTCCTTGTCCACTTTATTCGCCGCAGAACGCCTGTTTGCCTTGAACTGTTTCTTGCTCACAACAGCTTAAAGAGTCTTCTTAAGGTTCCGCTTGATGATGGCCCAATATTACTCGATTGGGCGAAGCTCTGGCGTGTTGGGAGGGTTCTTGTCCTTGGGCAGCACTTGAACATTGTTTGCAGTATACCCCTCTATAGCTTTTTTTCCGTAATGACAAGATGCCAAATCCTGCCAAAATAGAACGGAACAATTGTGTCGCTTCAGGAAAGGCAGTAGACGTTCTTGTAGGCACTCGCTCAGATAAATTTCCTGGTTGACGGTTCTGGTCGCAATGTAAACGTTGCTCTTCAAGCCACAGGTACAGTTGGCCTGCCACACCAGATATTTCTTCGCGAACTTGGACAGCTTAATGTGCTTGAAAATATCTACCACCTTTCCCGTCCGGATGCCGTATAAAATTCATGTCCAGGAAGCTGTTTAAAGTCTGCCTTGGCGTAAGTTTCATCGTCCTGTACCACGCAATCAAATTTTGGCAGCATCGTCGTGTGCAACTTTCGCGATCGTGCTTTGGCCGACGTGTTTTGTTTATCGTCGCGATTTGGAGCTACCACTTTCTTGTAAGTCAACAGTCCAGCTCGGACGGAGAGGTTGGGGTTCCGATCGAAAGAACGGGCAGCTCTTTTTGTCGTCGCTGTGGCCTTCGGGTTTCGATTTCGCCCCGATCCAGCTTTTCTGGCTGTCGACAAACTTTTACCGAACACTTTTAATACGTCGGTAACAGTTGATTTAGCCACACTCAACAATTGGACCAACTTGGCGTGAGAGTAGTTTGGATTTTCGCCATGCACGTTCAAAATTTTGATGCTTCTCTTCCTTCGACAACATTTTGATAATTGAAGTGCTTATCTCAAAATCAAAATAAAGGCATGATGCTACAATCACACATCTTCAAAATTAGGAAAGGAAATGCTTCAAGTTTAAGTCAACCAAATTTTGATCGAAACACCCTTTCGTTGCCTATAACCTGTGAAAATTTGACTGCTCCATCTTATTGTTTATGACAGCCATAGCGAGAACCGTGAAACAACTTCGATCTATGGTTTGTTCGTTCCACCTGCTCCATCCGGACCTAAAAAAGTCGGCCAACGTGGCCCACTTTGTGTCGGCAGGATACGATCGTGGAAACATCTACAACTTTTGCACTTCCAGTATCTGAATTGGGGAAGCAGAGGGTTCTTGAACCGCCTGCTTCTCCTAAATTTCCTGGCACAGAATCGCCTTGGAGACCACTCCTACAATCTCCACGTCACGCTATAAACTCGATATTTCAGTGTAAAATGCTGGAAGGCAGCAATCTCCTTAGCCTGCTTCAGGTTTGAGACAACAGCATGGTGTTTATTAAATTTTATTTTGTGATCTCTGTCAGGAGGATCGCTGCTGAGGATCACCTCTTGAGATCAGTAGTAATTTGGTACGCATTCAATGGTTTCTTTTTCGGCTGAAAGAAGACAACCCATGGACCGGCCGAGCCAATTAGATACGATTGCGGTCGAAATTTTGTTTGTGGTTTCTCATAATCAGGGGACAAGGGTAGTTCTTTAGACAACGCGTCCATGTCGAAGAAACCTCTTCAACATGCACGATTTTCCTTACTTGTGGGAACGTCTGGCCGTGTGCTATGCGCATGTAAGATTTTCATGGTGATATTCTCACAACGGCCGTTCAGGATGGAGATAATTCCTGATTAATTTCCACTTGTTAACTCAATTCCATCATGTTTAGTTATAGAAGACAAGAAACATTATATTATGAGTTTGAAAATTAGAAATATCCTTCTTATCAACATGCAACCCTAGGAGTGGACAGTGGACAGTCGACAGAAGGATATTTCAAATGTTCAAACATTATAATTGATTACGTGCTTCATGCTACAACAAAAATGTATAACACTACGTGCTACATTATGGAATATCAGATGATCCCCCATAGCGTCTCCAAGTGATCATTACAGATCCATTTGGCTCAGGCACTTTTGAAAACTGATGTGGCAGCCTATTCACACATGAAATCTACCGCAACCAAGTCGGCAGAACACGCCCATACCTCTTTTAGAACCGAAGGGTAGGGAGCCGGGTGGGAGTAGGCTCAGATGCCATACGTCATTTGCGCTGATCTGGCACCTATCACGGTAACCCCATGAAGGACCATGTCAACCCTCGCACGGCCTCCCTGCTTGCATTGAAAATTGTGAGATCATGTTAGTGACTACTTTATGTGGGGTGGGATAGCGGTTGGAGGGGATCACACAAAATAGAAAAGATAAATGGCCAGACTAGTAGCTGCGGAAAGGACTAGAGAGATGGCCTCGAAGCACATACAGACGGACGCTTCCGCCTTCGTGGGAGGCCTCACCTCATCTACCATCTACCTTGGGAAATGGCACCCGATGCTTCCAAGAATTGATTCTTAAACTTACGCGAATGTGGCTTCGGGGTCGATGGGACCGTCCCACAGTGGCACAATTCTGAAAAAAAGACGGTCAAAAACATTTTCACCCTTTTGTTATCATTTTATCGAGTCGGTGTCTTCAGAAGAGTTGCTCAAAATGTTATTCCGCATCTTTTGAAAAAACACGCCTAATCTTTCATAAGGGCTTAACTACACTTTCATATTCTAACTTTTTCCAGCAACGAGGGTTGTTGTCTTCAACAAAGTTGTAGACCAGGTAATTTTAAGGAAAGTTTCCGAAGATACTAAGTTTCTAGAGCCTAAAGTTAAAGAGATATAAATGGTTTTCTTTCAGCATCACCTAAAAACTGTTTTTTTGAGATAATTAGTACTTTGTTCCAATTCGAGGATTTCAATATGTTCTAAGAAACTGTAGAAATTATTAAAATAAACATTTTTGTTGAACACAACAAAGCTCTTTGATGACCACATTTTGATATATGGTGATTGAAGTGTCTGTGTGACGTCATAATCAACCGCCTCAAAAAGGGTGGGCGGGTCCTGGCGGGGTCTAAAACAGATTGTATTTGATAGATTATCTTATGAAAAACTATTCCTGAAATTTTCAGCGTTGGGTACTGAAGGGTACCTAGTAGAACGTCAGTTTGAAATAGTACAGGTTATTAGCCAATTTATATTTCACATGTAACGTAATGATCAAGAAATTAAAAAAAAATATATGCGGGTCCTGGCGGGGTCTTAAATTAATTTTATTTGGAAGAGTATTTTATGAACTAGTAATCCTGAAATTTTCAGCGTTGGGTACTAAAGGATACCTAGTAAATCCTTATTTTGAAATAGTATGAATAGCAACAGTATGTGACATGATGCTCAACATACTTAAAGAAAGCTGGGCAGGTGCTGGCATGGTCTCAAACCGATTATATTTGAAAGATTATCTAATGAACTAGTACTTCTGAAATTTTCAGCGTTTGATATTGAAGGTTACCCAGAAAAATCTTTGTACCAGTTTTAAGGTAGTCAGGACCGGACTTACATTTGAGGGGCCCGGGGCCAAAGAAGTGTGGGCCTCTTTTCTTTGATGTAAATTTTTAAAAAAAGAATACTGTGTCTAAAAATTTTCTGATGATGATTTTTATTGGTTGATAATCAAAATGTATGGTTAAAATACAACTTTAAGTTTAAAAGGCCTTCCTGCGAGACTTTGCTAGCTGAAATGAGTCAATTATATCGTCAACACTTATTTCTTTCAAGATCTTGTTTTCAATGCTTAACAGAGTCAAATTCACGAGCCTTTCGTTAGTCATCGATGTCCTCAGCCTATTTTTGATGTATTTCATTTTTGAAAATGACCGCTCACCACTTGCACCATAATACTTAGGTAAATTCGCAATGCAACTTCTGTGTTAGGAAAAGTGGCACGCAAGTCGTTTTTCATAATGAAATTGTAGAGGAACGACTCTACTGGCTCGTTATGAGTGTAGCGGTTTTGCTTTGCGAATGAAACGAGTTGGATGAGCTCGTTGGTTAACTCCGGACCAAGGTCAGCAGGGTACGTTTCAACCAACCTTTTTGCTCCCTCTTCTAAGGCTAACGGGGACGCATCCAAATC
The DNA here is from genome assembly GCA_034211315.2 of Aedes japonicus. NCBI lineage: Eukaryota > Metazoa > Arthropoda > Insecta > Diptera > Culicidae > Aedes > Aedes japonicus. Next base: position 62,950 of record JASCZW010006109.1, read on the forward strand.
CGACAGGAATTCGAATAAATTTGTCACCTTTGGAAAATATAAATGAGACAAGAGAAAAAAGTCAAAGATTTGATAAAAGACATAAGCCAGTAATTATCTTTACCTGTTTATATGCTTCAGCACGCTCTGCCAATGAAACTTTAAGCTGATCAATAACAGGAGAAAAGGCATCAGCTTTGAATTTTTCCTTTGGAGATTGTGTTGAAACAGTTTCAGCTTGCTTGGCCCGACCTAGCTCATTAAGTCGAACGTTTTTTGTTCGCAATCGCGTCTTCCGGTAGCTCTCCGTGCCTGACATCTTCTTGCCATTAGACTCGTATTCATCATATTTTGCTCGTTTGGATTCAACGTATTCAATCAAACTGATAATTGAGTTGACTGCTGGTTTCAAAGCTGTGGCCGGGTTTTGGAGAAACTGACTAGTGGCGTCGAATCTTTCCAGTATGTCGCACCAGAACTGAGGTGTAAATCGCATTTTCAAGTTGTGACATCTTATTGAAGAGACACAGTGCTTCATTTTTTACTAGATCCTTCTCCTCTGCATTCTCAGCAATGGTCAAAAGAGCGGATTTGATTTCAGAATACCCGTGAAGCAATGCTTTCGTTGCATCAGCCCGACACGACCATCGAGTGTCACTTAGGTTTTTCACCGTATAATTCCGTTCGGTCTTGGAGAGATGTTCAGTCAATAGCTGGAATCGACTTGTTGAGCCCGTGAAAAAGTTGAACAGGTTTTGAACAAAGTTGAAGTAATCCACAGCAGATGAACAGGTATTGGCTGCGGCCTTTCCAACTAAATTCAACGAATGAGCGCAACAAGGAACGAAAAAGCATATGGGTTTTTTGCAAAACCAACGCTTGCATGCCCTTGTATTTTCCCGACATGTTCAGCGCGTTATCGTAAGACTGTCCTCGGCAATCTTGGAAATCTATGTCGTGTTTTTTCAAAAACTCGAGAAGTGCATCAACCATCTGCTGACCCGCATGACCGCAATTCGGAATAAATGTTAGAAATCGATCAACGGGGCTAGTTCCTTCCATATATTTCACTGTGACTGTCAGCTGGTCAATATGAGATTCATCGGGAGAAGAATCGACGGAAATTGAATAGTATTTGCTATTCTTATTCGGCTAGTAATAACCGCAAATACCTTATCTGCCATAGGTCGATGATCTCGTCGCAAATTGTAGAAGACAAATAATTGGCGTGCCTCACTCCTCTTATTGCCGTGCTTCTCGATATGCTGAGCTAAAATGGGTCAAATTCTGAAACTAGCTCGAGAATTCCCATGAAATTCCCATTTTTGGACGAACCAAACAGCTCGTCTTCTCCACGAAACGCTAAACCACGTTCCGACAAAAACGTAATGGCTTTCACCACTCGCTTCAAGACATCTCGCCAGTAGCTTGCCATCTGTTGTTCCTGTGAGAATTATAATATTTGGATAATGGGTATCTTATGCTCCATTTGTTATAATAATAAAAAATCTTACGGCTAAAATATAAACGACTCATTAAAAAATTAAAACTATCCGTAAGAAAATCAAAAATTACCAAAAGAAAAAGGGATAATAGCAATAATAAAATCAAGAATTTCAATAAACAAATCAATAAAACAATTAGTGAATCAAATGTTTCCATAAACAATCAATTTATGTTCCATAAAAGTTCCGAAAAAGCGAGAAAATACTCAAAAATTTCATTATAAAATTAAAACCTCCAAGTCGAGAGAAATACGAAGTTTTCATAAATTATTAGAAAAATTCCATAAAAAATCAACTATTCTCATGAAAAACTATCAAAAAACTATAATTTAAGTTAAAATTACAAGAAATGAATCATAAATCGTCATTTAATTCTTTAAATATATAAATATATAATATTAAATCCTTAAATATATAACCCAAAACACTGATCTTATGTGGTGTAGTTGAATCACCCCTGAAATTTTGATGCAGTAGGGAGCGTAGCTCTATCGTTGCATCGATTCAATTTCAAGCAAACAATCATTTATGTTAAGGAAAAAATTACTTGGTTTTTCTGCTTTTTATACTTTCCTTGAACTTTTGGTGTTTTACTTAGTGGTAAATTTTGATTATTTTTATTGTTTTTTCATATTTTCTTTTCTATGTATTTTCTATTTTTTGTAAAGGTTTTGTTTTTTTTTAATGGAAATTTGATTTTTTTAAAGAATTATTGCTTTTTTGACTTTTTTATGGAACGAAAATCTATTTTTATGGAAGTTTTTATTGATTCATGATCTTATTGATCTACTAATGGAAAATGTTGATTTATTAATTGCTACTGTGGACCCCGCTTTGAATAACATCTCATCAAAATTACCAGAGTAAATTTTCAATTTGAGCTTCCAGTAACAATAAAACCATGATCCTGGCAACCTTATTTGCTGTTTTGTTTTTATTCTGCGTTCCACTTCACAATTTACCATTTCGCTTCGTTTTGTTCCATGAGCTGAATGACGTTTGAACCATTTTTAATTGGAACAAAGTGCAAATAAACAGGGTCAAATTAAAATGTTTTCAAATTAAACACGGTCAAATATACGGTGGCACTCGGTACTACCCTTTTTTACTATTGGTTAATTTTGATTAATTTATGGGAGCTTTCTATTTTTTATGGGACGATTAGTTGTCTGCCGAAAAACTTACCTCTCTTTTAAACTTTGATCAAGACCAAGTTTTCCCGCTCGCAACGAAATGGCGACTGAAGATTCCAAATGATCCTTCGATGTTTCATGTGAGCTTAATTTCTCTTGGGCGCGCTTCCAATTGCAGAACCCATCACCAGAAAAATTCGACAATGAAACGTTCATAAGCTTGCAAAAAAGCAATACAGCTTACCGCTGTCCGGCGAAAAACAAAGCCAATTTCGGAACACTGTTTCATTCTGGAGCTTTCGGTAAAACAAGGATTTTGTGCATTTTCGGAAGCCTGTAACATCCCCTCTATCTTGGCTTACCGAGAAATTTTCGAACATTTGCTCATCATCACAATTATGCAGTTCACTAGGACCTTTTGCAATCCAGTAATCAATTTCCTTAGCACTTAGTTTTGACCACTTTCCCACATCCTTCTCAAAATTTGGGTTGACTTTTCTTCCACTTTCCTGGCAATTGAATCTGAACCAATAGACTTGGAGCTCGAAGCCTCTTCTGAGGGCACCGGCAAGGTACCGGATCCCGAAAAACATTTGACTCAGTTTCGGATTCACCCGCTGCTGCACTAGTACTACCCGCCGCAAAAATGAACTGATTTTCGGGGTTTTTGAAAGCACTTCCTCGACCTTTTTGTTCCGCTCATCTTGAATTTTTCTTTTCTCCGATCCACTTTTATAATTTCTATGCACAACGTGACGATCGCCCATTTTTTTGATTTCAAATCACCAATTTTCACAAATGGTTGCCGAAACGATAACAGTTTCACAGACGCACAAGCAGAATAGCAAACGGTTCGCGGCGGTGGGAGAGAACACACTGATTGTTTATCATGAATATTCGGTTTAGCGGTCAGTGAGGGAGAAGAGAGAGTCACATCGAGTCATACACGGTAAAAAAATAGTTTAGACGTAGTGAAAATATAAATCATAAGTGATGATTTTTTGTGGGGCCCCCACAATGTGGGGGCCAGGGCCATAGCTCGCCCCCCCAAAATCAGGCCCTGAAGGTAGTGCTGAAAGAAAACCGTCTATATCTCTTTAACGTTAGGCTCTAGAAACTTAGTGTATTCAGCAACTTTTCTTAAAATTACCTTCTCTACAACTTTGTCGAAGATGATAACCCGTTATTTCGGTGTTGGAAAAAGTTAGAATTCGAAAGTGTAGTTAAACCCTTATGAAAGGTTAGGCGTGTTTTTTCAAAAGATGCGGAATAACATTTTGAGCAACTCTTCTGAAGACACCTACTCGAAAAAATGATGACAAAAGGGTGTAAATGTTTTTGACCGACTTTTTTCAGAATTGTGCCACTGTGCGTCCATCCGATCAATGCTAACCAATTGGAAAGAGGGTAGCACCAGTGTCAAACCCAAGTCCAATTCTAGCGCTGACAAAGTACCAAGCATCGAGTGCGCGATCGGACGCCGAAAGAACGGAGCTTTGAGTGGCGCTGATCACCGTAAAGGCCGCGCTTAATAGGGAGATAAAGGCCAGCTAACGGGTCTACTTCAAGGGTTTGCGTTTGAAAACCCATGGGACGACGCCCACAGGGTGGTAACGGCCAAAACCAAGAATGCGGTGGCTTCTACCGAACAAACACCGGAGTAACTGCAGATGGTTTTAGGGGGGGGACTCTTTCCATGCCATGAGCCCCTGGCCACCGTAGATTTGTCCCATGACCAGCGTTCTAGTATTTTAGGCTATAACGCTGTCATTGAGCTACAAGGGATGCCGGCACACTGCCTAACATCCACGATCATGTGGGCGATAACAATGCACTATGGTCCAGATTACGAATTTATGAGGAAACATGGTCCCAGCGCCTAAACTTGAAACTTTACAGCAAAGTGATGTTGTACAACATGGTTTGTATTACTAAGACCCATTTTGCAATGTTGATTAAAATTAGGGTGGTCCCCATTTTCACGGAATTACAAAAACTATTTTTTTTATTTGCAGAAATAGACATTTACACTCTTAGATAAAGTTGTAGCGCAGAAAATTTCATGGAATTTACATATATAAATTTTTTTAGCTTGAAAATTGACCGATTTAGAGCAATTTTCCCTCATCAACTTAGGGTGTACCAGAAAAAAATGTTTTTATTGCCCTAACTTTTTTATTTCAATTCCCGACGTAAAGTTGTGTTAGGACGAGTTATATAACTTTTAAAGGCGCGTACTTATTTATATTTCTAGGATTATAGATATATTATTCTATTATAGGATATATAGGATGTTAACTAACAAAAAATGAGTAGAAAAATTAGTATTTTCCATTTAATTCCAACTACCTTTATTGCTATCTTGACAGATACGCGTATTTCGTCTACAATGTGCAGACTTCTTTAGTGTCGCGTATTAATAACTCAGATTAATGTTGCCAGATGGCACGAAATGATTCTAGAGACTCTAATTTCACCAGATCCTTGAATAGTTATTTAAGGTGGATTGGAATGGATTACTCTTTAGAACGTTTAGTTTGCTTGATGCAGATATTAGTTGGAGTAATTAAATAGTGTGTAGACTGTAGTTTACAAATTGAAAGTGTTTTTCTCCAATTCAAAACCACCATCAAACTTTGTAAGTGGTCCCAAAAGCATCTCTACATAAAAGGATTTTATTGATCCTACCGTTATTGATCCTACACGCAAAAAAAACCGCAGTACAAACTACCATTTCGAGGGTTAAATTGAGCGCAAACACCAAAAAATTTCACCTGACTATAAATGCGTTTGATTTTACCATGCCTGCGATTAGATTAACCATGGTGCGGTTTATATAAATATGAGGTCTGTCAAATATACCACAAACGTTAAAGGTTTTATCATAAACGTTGTAAATTTGACAGAAATTTTAAGGTAGTTGTAAAGATAGGCATAGTCGGGTAAAATGATCGTTTTTATTACAAGATTTTTTTCTCTGTATGAATACGGACTTCAGGAGTTGCACATTGAGAATGATTCGCTACACTCCCGTTTCATTTTACTCAATTTTTGAGTACAATTGTATGCTATATCTTTTTCTCATACGGAAATGTTACTAAATTTTCGTGAAAAAGTGGTTCAACACAATTTTTGATTAGATCCACTTTTTATGAAAATTGAGTTACATTTCCGTGAGAAAAAACAGCCTCTTTTTCATTTGTATCACCGTCCCTTTTTTTCTCACGGAAAAGTTACTCAATTTTCGTAAAAAGTGGAACAACTCAAATTATGAGTTGTTCCACTTTTAACGAATATTGAGTAACTTTTCTGTGAGAAAAAAAGAGACGGCGATACAAATGAAAGAGAGGCTGTTTTGAGCGTGTTCCCCAGTAAGTGCCAGTAACTGCGACTATATGCCCTACAATCATTATTGTTTTTCGCTTTTCACAGGTTCTGCTTAACTTCTTCACAGAATTTCACTATTTGTTCGAGTAATTTCGTATTCTTTAAATCTAGTATGTTTTTGAACATTTCCGTCATGTTTCCGTATTGTCCATCACAATCATATTTACTTCTTGGTAGGTTGAATTTAACGCAGTGCAGAACCAAGTGTTCTGCACTTTCGACTTCATCACATATCTCACAATCAGCATTATCGACAATCTTCATCTTGTGTAACCAATAGTTTGAATAATCGTGACCACTAATTAGCCTATTCAGAAGACGGACTTGTTTGCCACTTAGGTCAAGTCCTTTGTACCATGGTGAATAATTAAATTTTCCAATTATGTCATGGAATTTCCCTCCTTTATCTGCACAGTATTCCTGAAACCATTTGTCTGTCTTTTCAGTTTTGCGTTTCTTAAAGTGAAATTGGACATCCTTCAACAATCTTGGATTTCTAGCTGTGCAGAATGGTTTAACTAGTCCGATTTTAATTAGACTGTCTGCTATTTCGTTTCCAGTTATATTTACATGCGAGGGAATCCATTGGAAAACGATGTTCCATTTCTGCGCCGTTTCTAATATGTGCACGATAATGCTTTCCCCTTTGCGTTCTTCAATTACCTTGTTCAGAATCATAAGTGAGAACTTGGAGTCTGTGTAAATGCTGATGCTCGTTTCAAATGCCAGTTTTATACTGTACCGTTGTCCAGTATTTTCGACAGTATTCCGATAGCACATTCGTTTCCTTCTTTCGAAGCATCCGTAAAAATCCTTCCTTGTTTGTTGTATTTTCCGATCATAGCACCAAGAACTGCCTGTTTCAGAACTTTGTTGTTCAATTCTTTCTTCGCGGTTGTAATTCCTTCCAAAGTGTGTTGTATTGTAATTTCACCGACCAAATGCAACTTGTGTACTTGTACCTTGTTCCAAATATATAAACTACATGAACGAAAGTGTACAGTCGTCTGGTTTCTGCTCTCTTAGTGCTTTTAGTTGCTTAGCAAATATGTTGTTTCTGTACATGGTGCGACCGATTTCTCTTACCGTAACATATTCTAGTCTCACCTTGATTGGGTCCTGTAAAATGAGTAAAATGCAATAGGAGTGTAGTCCAAAGTGACATTCTTTTGGTTCTCTGTGCATTTCAGCAGACTTAGATCAATAACGAAGTAGCAAACCACGGGTAATCAAAAGCTGATGAATCCTAGAAAGTGTGAGCTGTTTAGTGGAATACCTGTAACTAGAAATGAAAACAAAAATTATTATTTTGCATTTAATTCCAACTACCTTTATGCTAATCTTGACAGATCCGCGTATTTCGTCTACAATGTGCAGATCTTCTTCAGTGTCGTGTACTAATAACTCGACTAGTCGAGTCGAGGTCGGTTCTTCTCATTTCTATTCAATAAGCTCATGCTCGTGCTTAGGAGATCCAGAAGACTGACGTTCTGAGATCTGATAGTTGAAACTTAAAATGCGCGCTAACGCACAAGTCATCTATATTTCTCGACTTGTTTTTAAAACTACGCATCCGATTTTGTAAACAAAAAGCGGATTTGACGTTTGAAATTCTTGAAACCCTTGACATTTTTACGCAAACTAGGACCATCAACACAATTAATAACATCTCCCCAACATGAAAGTGATGCTAGTTTTCATGGTGGTGCTGAGAGTTTTGGGGTATTTACGTTTGAATCTTTGTTTCCCTCTTTGTGCACAAAATCAGATACGTGTTGAATAAGTGGTCGTGATTTTACAGAATGTTGATAACTTCTGGTTAATATCGCAATCCATTAATTTCCAACAAACTAATTGAACGCAGATAAGCTTAAACGGATAACAATCTGCATATTCCAATTTATGGATGAAACTCTTTTTACTTCTTCCAATTTTCAAAAAAATAATTTTAATTGACTTTCCAGCTAAACATCTTTTCAACGCAAAACTTTAATTTATGTCTGTCATATTTGTAGGGATCTTCAGTTTCGATTATGAAGAATTCATCTTTTTCGATCTTACTTCTCACAATGTACCAGAAAATTTACCCGCACCCGTGTTAGAGTTGGAACCCGGGAACGGAAACAGCTGCATTCTGAGCTACCTCTTGTGCACCAGTTGGAGCTGGCCTGCTTACAGTCGTTGCTGCTGCTCTACCGGGTTCTGTATGCTTATGGAGCTGCAACCAGGTTGCAGAGTGCAGGAAGGATGCACAAAAGTAGGACATGTCCTATGCGTTTATATGAGCTTCGCTAGGAGCACCCGAGGTAGAGCGACTGGTGAGGGTGGTGGCGGTGGTGGTGCAGTTATGCAAGCGTTCATTCACCTTTTGCCTGGTTTAGCTCTTAGACTGAGAAAAGAATTTCTCCATCGGGAAATGGCTCGGCTTCCTGCCAGTATCGCTAAAAGGTGGACTGCTGAACGATTGTGTGGGTGGAAATTGGGTAGCATATTCGTGCTACAGCGTGGGATAAAGAAATGTATTCACCAAGGATATGCTTCGATATAATTAATTTTAAAGTTCATAACAAAATTTACTAGAACGATAATTATTCAGCTTAATCTGAGTAAAATTTTGTAAGGGATACTCAAATATGAAATATTTTTATTTCTCTTTGGTGCTTACGACCTTTCTAGCGCTAATGTAAACGTGGGAAGAATGGGTTCTTGCAATAATATCCCCGGAGTGACAGTTTGGCGATGTTTTACGTTTTCTTTTCTTTTCATTTGTCTCGGGATTCAATAAAAAGTAAATTGTTCTTATCTCACTCCAGAAATTATATGGAATTTAGGTACGTATTGATGATTTTCTTTATTCTGCGGATTCAATTTCGGTCCAATGCCCGAATATCATTTGCCTTTTGAAATTAAATCGAATCAAAGAATCAAAGTCAGTATTCAGTTTCATTATTCCAGAAGGCTGACTCACAGTTTACACTGCCTCAAAATTCGAATTTCACAAAATTTCGCACTAAAGAAATGTTTTAACCCTGGTAACCATTAGGCATTACCATATGCAGTAAACCAACCCTAAATCTGCATTTCCGATGCTACAAGCATTATATTAGCATTATATCTGCATCTTGAATGCTATCTGTTATAAAGTTCGTTTTCAAATGCTATTTAAATGCTTGTAGCCTGTAATAAGCATTTCAAATTCCAAATAGCATTCATGAAGCATTATCATAGCATTACAGTAAAGCAGCCGTAGCGGCCAAAAGCGGCAGTAATGTTGCATATAGGCTGCCATAAATACGCTTTGGAATCGCTTATTTATTACTTGGGAAGCATCTTGCTATGAGATACCAGGTGGGTCTCCACCTATTGCCTGTCGATCTGCCAAATTCGAAAGACGTCTGCATTGAGTTATCTCAAATTATAATAATCCATTCAATATATCACAAAAAATTGTGGATTGTGGTTGTGGTTAAGTGGATTGGAGATGATGAAACCATTGAGTATAAGACCAAGTCTTCTCCGGTTGGTGCTAAACCGAAGGCAAGCACTCTTATGTTTACTGAACCCCTCAACTGCGATTTTAAATGGATTAGCGAATATTGTTTTAAAAAAACTTCTACTTGACTGATACAGACATTACCCAAGTACCCACAAGGCTATAATAGAATATATAGGGCATATGCATTACGTCTAGGGCATCATTGAAGTTGGATTAAAGCTGCCCCACAGAGATCGAACTAATGCTATATCTTTTGTTATGTCATAAGACATTGTTAAAGAAGCATTATTGCATTGGTAATTGTCAGTTGTTGTTAATCTTGGTATAGATACCAAAAAATAAAAATTATACATGTTACGAGCAAAAAAGGGATCGTGTTCTATCTTACAAGCCTTTCCTATAATTATTCCTTCACAACTCCGTTCCCAATGATTAAAATTGCCAGATTTGAAAATCAGTGCTGCATCATGGTACTTCTCAGTCATGTTTTAAGTGTGTCTGATGGCTGAGAAGCTCGCATCTAGCTGAGCTTATGGAAATGGAAATTAACACCTGGAGCAACCTATATAGATTGGTTGTAATATCAAGTTTCAATTCCGCTCGCAAGGTTTCCAAAGATATAAAGGGTGTCCACGATGAAATTGCCACACTATGAAATTGCTCTAACTTTTTAAACGTTTGGTAGAATTTAATGAAAATTTGGGTGGATTTAGTTACATCCTGTGGGTTTTAAAGTCCTGTGATCAAAACTCGTGGAAATGGAGTCGAAAAAGCAGCTCGTGCGTGATAAAATCTTGCGCATTCATCACGAGAACAAGGATCTCTCGCATCGTTCCATCGCTAAAACGTTGGGAATCGCGAATTCCACAATGTCGCGAGTGATTAAGCGGTTCGAGGAACGGTTGACCACCGATCGGAAGCCCAGAAGTGAAGGAAAAAGTATTCCGTACAACACCAAAAATCACAACCGCGTAGTTGGGGCCATCAACCGAAATCCGAACGCCTCCGTTCGGGATGTAACTAGAAGCTGCACCTAAGCCGAAGTTTTGTCCAGAAGGCCAAAACTAAGGCTGGAGCTTCGAACGTTCAAGGTACAAAGGCCCCTAATCGCGACGAGAAGCAGAACAAGTCCGCCAAAACCCGTGCCAGGAAGTTGTACCTCAACATGCTGACGAAAGTTGAATGCTGCATCATGGACGACGAAACATATGTGAAGGCCGACTTCAAACAGATCCCCGGCAACCTGTTTTTCACGGCCAAGGATAAGTTCAGCGTTCCGGAGCATGTCCGCACTCAGAAGATGTCCAAATTTGCGAAGAAATTCTTGGTTTGGCAAGCCATCTGCACGTGCGGGAAGCGGAGTGCACCTTTCGTGACCAGGACACGATGAACGGACAGGTGTACATAAAGAGTGCCTCCAGAAGCGGCTGCTTCCTCTCCTGAAGGCCCGCAACGTCCCAACAATCTTCTGGCCGGATTTGGCCTCATGCCACTACTCCAGGACGTGCGGAAGTGGTATGCGGACAATAAGGTCAATTTCGTGCCGAAAAAGTTCAACCCTCCCAACACTCCGGAGCTCCGCTCCATCGAGAAGTACTGGGCGATTATGAAGCAGCACCTTCTTAAACGACCTAAGGTAGTGAAGACAGTCGAGGAACTGAAGAAAGTATGGGTTTACATGCAAAAAACGGTTGATTCACAGGTTGTGCAGAATCTTATGGCCGGGGTTAAGGCCAAGGTGCGGGCATTTGCGTATGGACTGTAAATAAAATACGAGTAAAATGGTAAAATGAAGTTTAATAGTTATTTCTCAATCCCTGAAAATTTGATGGCAATCGGATGAAAACTCGAATTTTGCGAATCAATTTTGTGTGTGGCAATTTCATCGTGGACACCCTTTATTTAAGTTTTTGTTGCGCAAAAAAACTTGAACGACAGTTGCTTCGGCTTGCAGGTCTTGTTGTTTTATTTTTAGCATCTGAATAATGGTCTATAAACTCCTGCCCATTTGCCTCAAGCGTACCAAGCTCTTATTTGTCTTACTATCGTTTTTCGATGAAGCTGATGGAGTTGCTAGCTTCCGAGCAGGAGAAAATAGCATGAGAATACCAAATTTTGATCTTGATAACTGGCCTTGGTATAAAATAGCTCAGATTAAGAGGTAAAATACCTAAGCAAAATACCTAAGAATTGCAAGCAAAAGATCTCTCAAATACCAAAACTTGTTATTTCGGATACCTGGGAATACCTGAGAGGTACTATTTTGGTATTGTCTTACCTCAATTTGGTATTCACATAACATTGTGGGAACAATTTTATGGTATTATCCTCAGGTATTTTACCTCTTAATCTGAGCTCATAAATACCAAGGCCAGTTCAAGTTATTCGCTCCTGCTTGGGAGAGGAAGAATACTAGCGTCGCTTTCAATTGTTTCGGAATTATCAACGATAGATGAACGGAATCGAAATTCTTGGTGTTCCGAAAGAACAGTACAGAAGAACATTTGAAATCAATATATTATCGGCCCTATGGTTTTCGTATGATAAGTGATATTTTCAAATTAAGCGTTTTGATATCAGCTATTAGCTTAAAATTGCACCTCGCCGAAAAGTTCGAAAATACCTGGGGTATGGTGTTCTCAATAACCCGTGGACACGGGTGCCAATATATATTTTTTTTAAATAACTATCAAAATGAACTTAAAAAGATGAAAAACCTGGATCTGTTCCACGTCTATGTTTTCCTGCAAAAATCCAAATTTCTGAAGTATATGGATGTACCTACCCATCTTTTAATTTTTCATTTTTCATTTTGTTCATTTGTCCAGATTGATCTTAACAATTCTTAATCGTTACATAAAATTAAAATGCAAACACTTTTAAAGTTCGCAATTTTACTTCTCTTATTAAACTTACTGAGTGTATCTTCAGTCAAAATAATACTGAATTAAAAAAAAAATATGGATATTTTTCAGCCATTCGATGGAATTCGATTTAGCTTTCTTATTAAATAACTCTTTGAAAATTATGTGAGCAATTCTGTGAAAAATACAATGAAACATTTTAAGTTAACGTGCTAAATTTTAAAAGAGAGTTCAAAAAATTTGAGAGAGAATTTGGAGGATTATTTAATCAAAAACCTACTGAGAAGTTCACGGCAGTTCGAAAGAAACATCTTTGGGTAATTTGAGGTTAAGCTTAAGAATTTGATTGGCATTGATATGGAATACTAATCCATGGAATCCATGGGCATCCAAATTCCATGGAATGTTTTCGAAATTTTTTGATGGTATAGCAAAAGAATGTAACAGAAACAGTATAGGCGAAAAAAACAAATGCATCTACCGTGTTGAACTGTGTTGAATTTTTAAATTTTCAAGTACAGTCTTCAAAATGGCATCATATTCGCCATGATAGAAGGTTTGGCGGAAATTTAGTTGTTAAATAATTTAAAATTGAATACTTCTACAAGAATGAATTCTTAGGAAAAATTATTCATTCTTTTGAAATTTTTGTATTTCGTAAAAGAAAATAGATGTTTTTAAAATTTTCTAAGCTGGTGGATTAGATGTAATTTGAAGACTGTTTCAAAATTTATAAACAGTTTAAAATTCAGGAAATTCAATTACTTCTGAGTTCCTGTCAAAATTTCAGCTCAATCCATCTTTCGAGTGCTGACATAGAGAATGTCAAATATGACAATTTTGTATGGAAAACTGTAGATGTATCTAATATTTTCGTCACCAGTGTATACTCGGACCTATTCCAGCCCAAAATAGAACCTTTAGATTGAAAATCAACTTATTTAAAGAAATCTTAAGAATAAATGTAAGACAACTGTTATAAGAAATGTGAAGGGAATTTTGATAAAAGTTCCAAAGAAATATTGAGAAGCGTTTTAAAAAAATAATCGGAACTCTGTCTCTACTAAGTGAATGCAGATGGGAGCACACAGTTTTTACAAGCAGTATATTTCGGATATTTATCTTCGAATTGTATTCAATTGGTTCGATTCTTAGAAAATAAAATATTTTTTTCGATGAGTTCTGCATTGCGACATCACTATGATCAATTAATTAAAATATTTATGGAAAAGAATAGATAAATAATAGTTACAACAGGTTAACAATACTTTACATGATGATGATGATGATGATGATGGTCCCGCCACTTAAAAGTATCCCACCAAATAAAAGAAAGTCTCACGTGCCGCCCCCAGTCTCACGTGATTTTCCCCAATATTAATGAATAAAATTTTACAAAAAAGTCGAGGAAACTACTTAATTCTAAAACTTTGATAAAGTTTGTTATCACCAAATTCAGTAAATTAAAATACTTAATATATAATTTCCTGAAGATAAATAAGGACAAAGATCAACTCAGGAAAATGGCGTCTGGTGAATGGGCTCTAAGAAATGGTTTCAGGAAAGTAATTATTTCCCAAAAATAAGAAGGACAAAGTTCTTCTCTGGAAAATTGGTCATGGGAAATAGCATCAGAAAAATAGTTTCCGGAAAACAATCAATTTCCCGAAAACAGAAGGACAGATACCCACTCTGAAAAATTGGTCATTCCAGAAGATGGCTTCTGGGAAATGATTCCCGGGGAATTACCTTTAGGAAAAGTCCCCTGGAAAATGGTTTCAGGAAAACATACATTTTCCGAAAAAATGAGGACAGAGATCCGTTTTGGAAAATTAGTCATTCCAAAAAGTGGCCTTTGAAAAATGGCCTCTAGAAAATTACCTCTGGGAAATTTATTCCGGGAAACAACTTAAACTGGGAAAAAAAATCAGTGGGGTTGTGTACAAGACACGACCGGTTGACGTAGACTACGTTAAACCAAGTGATGCATTATAATGTCAGGGAAATTCTGTGTGGCTATTATTAGCGTTGAAAGGGTTTCAATTATTCGTGCCCTTCGCTTACCCTTACCGATAGAAGCAGTTTAAGTCACAATAAGACGGGTGCGGCTCTTATGGGAAATTAGACCAGCGTTTTGGAGCCAGTATGTAAGAAAATTTTATTGTGCGCTCTTGAGATATTATTTGGTGGCCCTGAAAAGGGCCGTTTGGTTTCATGAAGTCAGTGTGTGGGAAAATTCTCTTGTACACTCTTTATAAATCTTTGGTGGCCCTGAAATACAAACATATATTTTGACTGATACCTTGTCTCCTTTTCAACATTCACCATTTAAATACCATACCATTCGGATCATTTGAATACAATCTGAGTTGTAGTATGCCTTTGCATAATTCAACTTCAAAGAATCAAAGATTTGCTATATATGCAATTTTAGCAATTCTGGATTTCAAGGGTAAAATAAAAAAACATTGAAATACTCTAGAATTCAAATCACAATAAAATTCGTTATCAGAAAATATCCGACAGGTTTAGTGATTGCAATAAAAACACTATAATCAATTGCAACATTTTCAGATGTGTAAGCGTCTCTAAAAATGTTGAAAGTTCATGAAGTTTTATCAAACAGAATATAACAAAAATTATCTTGCAGTTGTTATAAGGTTATATACAAGTATATAGGGTACATTTCCCTTGACTCAGTCGATTATGTAGCGCACGATTACAATTTTAACTATAACTCATACATTAGTTTAGCTAGAAACGATATGCAACTAATTATACCTTTGCTAAGACATGTTTAACAAGGCGTTTGCTGTACTGGACCATGGAAAGTCACCAACTAACATTATTGAGTCGAAAACTTCCGATGGATATGGATATCATTAAGGATTCTTGTTCTTGTTCGCTCCGGGCATTTATTTATATTATCGCCTTCGGGCATTCGGCTATATTCGGTATACTATACGGAATATAAAGCTACTTTATAGCATCTTAATGACTTTTTCATGTGAATTTCAAAACATTAAAATTCCCACTATATTCATTTAGTTATATAGGTGTTGGTATGAATAAGTCCTTCGAAAAATACACAACCGCTCATTCTTACTTTTCCATTGAAAACTTTTATATTCTACATGTTACTATGTGATGAATACATAAGACCATAGTTGGGAATATAACGTGAAATGCGTACCAGAAATATGGTCTATGGTTTTCTTTTGAAATTATTATTCATGTTTCTATGTGAATATCAGGTAAATTAGTGAACTCAATATGGCTAAAACGTTAAGGAAATCGAAATATATATGAACATATTAGATCTCGCAGAAGAAAGAGAGTGAGTTTTATAAAATATCATTAGTCTTTGCAATGGGTATGGGAGAAAATAATGGTTAATATATGATAAATTCTTATAAATATAAAATAATCACGCATTAAAACATGCTCAGCGCATTAGTTGTATGGATATCATGTGTAGGTTCATATGCTGTAAAAGCACGCGGCGCATGTCATCACCAGAATACAATTAATACTATGTTGAAATTTATTAAGACAGGGAGTCCAATACATGCACTTTGTCAAGTTGATTTTAATTTAATAGATACCAATTTCCTACCTCGAGTTGAAGGACGTTCTTCAGCGTCCCAACTTCTTTGCCATGGGTATGGGAGAAAAGGTTGGTTAATATATAATAAATTCTTATAGGGAAAGGGGATGTAATATAAGCCTAGCTCCTTCATTCGGCCTATGTACCAAATGTGTCATTAATTTGGAGATAATCAACAAAATCGTGTTGCTATTAGGATGACCGATGTAATCCGAAGCAAATGAGACAATATAAATCAACTTATAGTTGTTCACTTAAGCGTAATTTTCGATTTCTTGAACTTTTGGGCATCATAATTTCACTGGTTAAGCCGAACAGATGATCTACACGATCTTCAAGTGATCTAAATTTGGTTTAGTTGAATAAATACAGCAAGTAATGCAGTCTGGTTGTGCAGAAAATAGTTACACGCTACGAGCTAACTGTTCACATAGCTAAGATAACAATGATTTTACAAGAAAATCGTAGACCCCCCCCTGTTCACATAGCTAAGATAACAATGATTTTACAAGAAAATCGTAGACCCAATGTTGGGGACATATTTTTTTTGTATGTTCCCAGCTTTGGCCTGTTGTATCAATAACGTAGTAAAAAGGTTGTAATTGGTAAAATTTCAAGTGGAAATGCATGAACTTGCGATTGTTTATATTCTAGTGACTCATCGAAACACGAATAGATGGAACAAAATCATTGTATAGTGAATTATAATGTTTTCATTATTGAATGACTGATTAATCATATATGGACATCACTTAAGTGTTTCGAGGAAGTTTTACTTTAGTTTGTTTTGTGAAATGCTGTATTAAGTAAATCGAATGCAGCTAGCAATGCCGTAACTCATAAAATCAGAAAAAACGAACAAAGGCTGCATTTATTAATAAATCCAGCGAATGGGACGAAGTTGCATCCATGAATAGACCCAATTTGGTGCCTATAGACCGACATTAAATCCATATCCCTCGAATGTTGCTGACTTTATAAAAAGAGTTGTGTAACTTTTCGTGATACATACTACCAAATGTCTTATCAAGCGTATCTTAGCAAGTGTCTAACTAGTTTAGTTTCGCTTGCAGCTTGAAAACTTTATGAGTTATAATATATAATGAAATCGAT
This sequence comes from Aedes japonicus, assembly GCA_034211315.2. Classification (NCBI taxonomy): domain Eukaryota; kingdom Metazoa; phylum Arthropoda; class Insecta; order Diptera; family Culicidae; genus Aedes; species Aedes japonicus. Next base: position 80,034 of record JASCZW010006109.1, read on the forward strand.
CATTGCATAATAGGCTGAGTCAAGGGACATATACCCTAAATATAAGATAAACACCTTAGAAAATAATCAAACATTAAAATATGTTCAGCGTATTATTTGTATCGATATCATTTGTAGGTTCGTATGATGTAAAAGCACGCGGTGCATGTCATCACCAGAATACAATCAATACTATGTTGAAATTTATTAGAACAACCAGCTGGGATTTTTTTTTACCGACGGCTCGCCCTCCATCGAGTACCGAACTGTAAGGTTAGTTCTTGAATAAACAACTCTTTTATTTTAATTCATTGTCCTCAAAAGGACAGTTTATTTCCACCTACTGCTGCTCACCCCCAAGGACGCTTTCCCCCAAACAGCAGCGTTTTAGAAGTCGCGGCGAAACCGACGCGATTGTGCGCCCCCATAATCCGCCATTTTACCTCATCGCGACGATCGCTGCTTGGGAGAGCCGTGGTACATATCACCACCAGCTGCCTCTACGCAAGCTCCACTGCTGGACGAATGAAGCAGCTGCGACCCGCTGCCTGCGACCTGCGACCAGCTACCAGCTACCAGCGACCGCCGCCGCACAGCTTCAATGCTGACAAACGAATGAGGAAATTTTTGTTTTTTCTTATATACTAATTTAACATTTTAAGTGTTTCAGCCCATTGGGCTCTTCAGCTTTGTTTAATCTTTTATGTGTTTTATGTGTTACGTGTGTGTTGTGTTCTAATTATTTTTGTTTTCCAGTTCAGCCCTTGGGGCATTGTTTGTTAAAATTTGATAACCTACCTAATCTACAACTAAAACTACAATTTGAAAATCCTAGGGGTGGGGAACCAGATTCTGAATGATCTGGTGATCCGATGTCAGGCAGCGTGCCCTGTACCGATTGATAGACTCACTAAAGCGATCGTCGAGCATTTTTATCTCGGCCAGACGGTGGACCTCAGATGTTCTTGTCCTCGGAGGGGTGTTCATTATCATCCTGAGGAACTTGTTTTGTACTCTCTGAAGTTTCAGGAGATGTGTTTTTGCACAACTCTCGCAGATTGGCATTGCATACTCGATGACCGGAAGTATAATTTGCTTGTAGACAGCAAGCTTATTTTTAAGGGATAATGTAGACCTTCTGTTGATCAATGGGTACAGTAGTTTCAACAGAGTATTACATTTTGTGACAGTTTTGTCAACCTGATCCCTGAAGATTAGCCTGCTGTCTAGAGTGACACCAAGATAGACAGCTGATTTGGTCCATTCCACCGTTGTGTTGTTCAGGCTTATTTTACAATTCTCAGGCGGGACAAGTCTGGGAGAATTAGAATGTGGAAACAGGATGACCTGGGTTTTCGCTGCGTTGATACAAATCTTCCATTCAGTGAAGTATTCTGACAGTGAAGTATTCGCTGCAGTTTCGCGGCAAGCGCTCTTATTACCCTACCATTGTGGACGACTGCGGTATCATCGGCGAACAACGATAGAGATCCATTTTCAGGGAGCGGGGTATATCCGAGGTGAATAGATTGAACAGAAGTGGACCTAATATACTTCCCTGCGGAACACCGGCGGAGATCTCCTGACTACCGGAAACTGCACCATGCAACGAAACACGGAATGTCCTGTCAGAGAGATAATTTTTAATAATCTTCACCAGGAAGATTGGAAGATTGTATCGCTTGAGCTTGTACACCAAGCCATCATGCCACACATTATCGAAGGCCTTCTCGATATCGAGAAGGGCCATAGCGGATGTTTTCGAAACAGACTTGTTCCGCCTGAGGATGTTCACGACTCGATTAAGTTGATGGACTGTAGAGCGACCATGCCGGAAACCGAACTGCTCATCCAACAGGATATTGAGCTCGTCAGCAGATGTTAGAAGCCGACGGTAGATCGCTTTCTCAAACAGTTTAGATAGACCTGAGAGAAGGCTGATTGGTCTGTAGCTTCTGGAACATGAAGGATCTTTCCCAGGTTTCCGAATGGGGATGACTTTGGCTGACTTCCAGCACGATGGGAAGTAGCCAAGACGGAGGCATTGGTTAAACACCACCGCCAGATGGTTGTAGAACTGGGGGCTCAATTGCTTGAGCTCCAAGTTCATGATGTTGTCGAAACCTGGGGCCTTCATGTTCTTTGAGGTCTTGATATAAGTCAACAATTCGTCAGCTGAGATCTCCAAATCTTCGGAGAAGTCGTTAGGACTTTGGTCGATGTTAGTTATAAGCGCGCTAACGGCAGCTTCGTGTGGACTGACGATGTTTTGACCGAGATTGTGAGAGCTGACGAAGTGTTGACTTATCTCATCAGCCTTCTCTGCAGGTGTTATCAACCGATCCCTTGAGTCATTGACGTCTAGTGGGATCAACGGTGGAATGGGCCTTGGCTTAGTTTTTAAAATTTTTGTCATCCTCCAGAACGGCTTAGCACAATCTGGGAGAGAGCGGATCTTGTCGGCAAAATTGTCATTCTTAAGGTCCACCATTCTGGCCTTAATCATTTTGGTCATTCGATTACAGTGACGTTTGAGCGTTGACAAACCAGTTCGCTGGTATTGCCTTCGAATGGCGTTGCGCAGTTGAATAAGTTCTTTAGTGGGTCTATCAATGGGTACAGAATCACTCACCTGATCAATCACACGGTACATGTTGCTCCCGGGCCTGGGAGATCGCTTGCTCGATGTTCTGCAGCTGCCGTTCGATGTCATCAACCGAATCAAGGTGCACGTTGAAATCGACCGAGTCGTCGACATGTTGTCGGAACCTCTCCCATCTGGCACGATGGTAGTTCCGTCTGGTGATCCGATGCCGGTTGACCGAGGAGCCAACTTCGGCCACCACCGGATAGTGGTCCGAGCTGAGCTCCTGGTGTACTACCGGTTGGGCGATGTTGTTCCCCATGTTAGTGAGGAAGATGTCGATTGTCGAATGGACCCCGGATCTGCTCAACCGGGTGGGAGTATCCGGGCCCAGGACGGTGTAATGTCCCTCTTCCAGGTCTTCCTGCAGTACTATTCCGTTCCGGTTCCGCCGGGCGTTCCCCCAGGTTTCGTGTTTCGCGTTTAGGTCGCCGGCGATGATAAACTGTCCTTGTCTGCGTGTTAGTTTACGGATGTCGTTTCGTAGCACCGTTGTTGTTCCATTGGCGGTGCTGGCTTGCTTTGGACAATAGGCCGCGATGATGCTGATAGGGCCGACGGCAGATTCGACCTCAACTCTGATGGCTTCGATAGACTGCAGCTGGAAGCTTGGAGGCAGTTGATGTTGTTACGCAGGGCGATCGCAACTCCTCCTCCATTAGAGCCGCTTCGATCAAGTCGCACAATCCGGTACCCGGGTATGAAGATGCTGTGTTCCGGCTTGAGATGTGTCTCGGTGACGATGGCGATGTCGATGGCCTTCCTGTTAAGGAAGTCACCGAGCTCTATAGCTTTGTTCCGGATGGAACAAGCATTCCAATTTAGGATGCTGATGGTGTGATTATGGTCCATGTTTGAAGATAAATTTCATCGTCACGGATGTGGCGGCTTTGAGCTGTTCCTCCTTGGAGCGGCAGGAACGTAGTTGGCGGTAGAGCTCTTGAACGAACTCGACCATTTGCTCCGTGTCGTAGAGCTGTCCATCGATGGGTGGTTGCGTGGAGGTACTGCTCGGACTGGAGGAGGAGCCGGCATGGGGGCGGCGGCGGCAGTTGCGAATCGTTGTTGAACGGATGCTGACGGGTGGTTTGCATGGCGATGGTTCAATGGAACCGGTGGCAGATTCGGTACTTGATACCGGAGTGCTGGAAAGTTCTCCTCGTCCATTCGAGGTGGGGGGCGGCGTTGACCAGGCCGAGACTTGGTGGACGCCTGCTTGCGGATGGCCAAATACTCCGCCTGTTTTGGACAGGCTCGGTTGCTGCCTTCGTGGTTAGCGCCACAGTTGGCGCACTTTGAAGAGGCACCCTCATCCATCGGGGCACAATCCATGGTGGTGTGCGCTCCAGCACACTTTCCACACCGGGGCTTCATGTGGCAGTTTCGGGTCCCATGACCAAACGCCAGACACTTACCGCACTGTGTCACGTCGTGATGTTTTGGGCGGTACCGGTCCCACTCGATGATGATATTGAGATGGCCCGTATCTTCTTGAGATCCTCCATTGTGACGGATCCCTTCTCCAAATGGACCAGATACAGTTGGTCCCGATGGTTTCCTTTGCTGCTGGCGCCTGATAGCGAACACCTTCAATGGTTTCAATGCCACCGCCTGCAGCTCGGCAAAGACGTATTCCGGAGTGTAATCTGGGAGGCCACGCAGAATCACCTTCATCGGCTTGTTTCCGGGAACATCGTGCGTAAAAACTCGTGTTGCTTGGCGATCAGATGAGCGCCAGCAGCACGGTACTCAGCTTCAGTCGAGCACATTATCTTTATGCCCGTACTGCACAGCTTAAACATCGGAGTTAGTTTAATTGCTGCAAGCTCCGTCTTGAGCGCAGCAATGTTCTTCGACGTGGTGAAAAGCGGCGGGATTCTCACCTTCTTCGGTACCTCCTGTACCGGGAGCGCAGCAAAACGATTGCTCGCTAGTAAACGGGCGTTTGGATCCGATGTGTCGGCGTCGTCATGCCGTTGCCGCTTGGAGCAGCTCGGTGTGCTTGCGGGAGCTGATGCCGCCGGCGTGGTTGTCACCACGTGTTGGCTTTTACGACCCATTGCGACGGCAATAGGTCGAGCGGAGAATGCTGCACACTCTTGCAATGCTTCTGTTTGGCTTGCCAACGCTAACAAGCTAGCAAGAGCTGGCGAAATGTCACGAACCGGACGCGCAATTGCTAGAAAACGAACGAGGTGCAAAAACGAGGAAAAAACTTTGAACCGAGAGAGCGAAAAACACGTCCGTACGTGTCGCTTGAACGACCTTCTATGAGGAAATTTTTTCCTAAGTGTGCGTTTTATGCCGTTCTCAGCTGCATGCGAGACGTACATGGAGAGACGAATGGCATGATTGGTTGAAGTCCCTCTCTAATACAAAGAAGAAGAAGATGATGCAAGACGTTCCTTGCTTCGATTTGAAATCTGTGATAGGAAATTTGGTAAATTTACTCTGCAAAATGACATTATAAGACATCACCTTATATTTGCGTTATTTTCAATAGTTTACTATTGTTTGAGAATAATGATTGACAATTGAATTGGAGCGCGGTAAAATTTCCGACAGATTGAAGAAGAATTCATGTAAATCTATCGTAGATTATTTGAGTTATTCGCGTACAAAACGTACGGTTTTTCGTGACGGTCGCAAAATTTTAGATTTTCATTTGACACCCTACCCTTGCCGTAAGACGTAGTCTACGTCAAAAACGCTGCAGTTTGGTGGAGCCTTAATAATCAACTCTTTTATTATAAAATTTATTGTCCTCAAAAGGACAGATTATTCCCACATACTGCTGCTCGCCCCCATGGACGCATTCCCCCAAACAGCAGCGTTTTCGAAGAGCGGCGAAACAATCGCCAAGATGAGGTAAGATGGCGGCTTGCATAAACCGACGCGATTGTGCGCCCCCATAATCCGCCATTTTACCTCATCGCGACGATTGCTGTTTGGGAGAGCCTTTGTACTTACCACCACCAGTTGCTACGCGACCACCAGCTGCCTCTGCGACCAGCTCTGCTCCCGGACGATGAAGCAGCTGCGAACAGCTACCTGCGACCAGCCACCAGCGCCCAGCTCCGCACAGCGTCAATGCTACCAAACGAATGAGACAAAATTTTTGCGAGACGTACATGGAGAGACGAATGACATGATTGGTAAAAGTCTCTCTCTAATACAAAGAAGAAGAAGATGATCCAAGACGTTCCTTGCTTCGATTTGAAATCTGTGATAGGAAATTTGGTTAATTTACTCTGCAAAATGGCATTATAAGACATCACCTTATATTTGCGTTATTTTCAATAGTTTACTATTGTTTGAGAATAATGTTTGACAATTGAATTGGAGCACGGTAAAATTTCCGACTGATTGAGGAAGAAATCATGTAAATCTATCGTGGATTATTTGAGATATTCGCGTACAAAACGTACGGTTTTTCGTGACGGTCGCATTTTTTTAGATTTTCATTTGACACCCTACCCTTGCCGTAAGACGTAGTCTACGTCAAAAAATCCGTACAACTCCGTAGAGATTATGAATAGTGTTTCATTTCAAATATTTTCGGGAAAAATCCTGCGGGGGGGCTGCAGAATTCTGGAGGAGGCCTAGCCCCCTAGGCACCCCCAGTAGTTACGCCAATGCTGTAACCTAATGTATAGTTGAAGCGATACAGCGTTTCTTACTCAACCGCTGGATACCAGGACAGACGCTGTTTGAGCAGCACCTTCTTGGTGGACAGACGCTCTGCACGCACCTCCTCAATCTAGCTGAAGTCAGAAGGACAACAGTGCCCAGGCTGCACTACCAGCTAAGTACACTAACCTTAGCTGGCGGTCTTTGTCATCTCTTGACCCGTGGATGCATGAGGAAGAAACTTGTGAGGACCATATCTATGTTGCGAGGACGAACGCTCCATCCCAGTTGTCTACTCACCATTTTGCAGCCCTCAAATGACCTACCACCTGTAAAACATAATCCTTAACCTTATGTAATATTTCACTCTAAATTGTCATAAATTCTCCTGTGTGTTCTCCAGGTACTTTTTCACTGTTTGGCTGGTTGATCCGACCTCCCGGTCAAGCGCACGCAGCGATGTAGCCACTTTTCCTTCGGTCTTCCTCTTCAGCATCCTTTGGAGCTTCTTGTCGCTCAGGGTCGTCGGCCGTCCAGAACCGGGCTTTCTTTCGATGCTCTGATTGTTGTCTAATAGTGCCAAGATGTTGTAGATGTCGAAACGGGCATATCCGGCATCCACAAAGTTCCGAAGAATGTCTGTTTTCGATGCGGCGGGGTGCCGTTCTTTGAACGCTCACACTTCTGGACGGAGTTGCTTCACTGTTTTTACCATCACGGTTTTAGTTCGACTGGTAGAGCTGTCAAATTTTGTCTGCTGACTCATGGGTTACTATGATTGAGGCTGCATGGATAGTTTTGTCAGTGCGGGTGAAGGTAAACCCATGAAAAATCGGCAATTTTCGCCCATTTTTTAATGCAAACGTTGTTATTCGTAAATTATTCATCTCATTTTATCGATCTTGATTGTGTTTATAGAAATTTTGGAAAAGTTTGCGCTCTCAATTCACTCCAACAGACGGCGGGACAAGCAAAGGCAAAATTAATAACAATCGTAAAATCACGTGTTTCTTATAAATAGCAGCACTTGTATTTCCCGAGCTCCCATATAACAGCAGGCTAAGCGTTCTCCTGATGCCAAAAAAAATGAGTTTGCTATGGAGGATCGGAGCTTTTTATTGGTCTCGAGCATTCAAAAACCATTCAAGCGAGGGTGCGGATGATTTGCGAGAAAAGTATTAATATTTATTACTACTCAAACCAAACAAGTACCAGGCACTTCCGTATCCTCCCTCACCATTCACCTGGTTGTCAAATGGACTGCGTTGCGGGTCTCGGATTGCGATATGTATCAGGGAAAAACGGTTCATAGGATTGTTGTTGGTGGGATAGTCGCAGTATATTTTTAGTGCCATTCTTGTAGTAGCTGAAGTGCTAGAAATCACTACCGGTTATGGAGTTGCATTGCTTGGGGATATAAATATGAAAATAGCTGGCGCCATCGATAGTTTTTTTTGCCCCGTTAAGACGTAAATATCAACTACGGAGAGAAGTTGATCAATCATGGTGGCGTTGATTATTCCGGCAATCGATGACAAAATCAGAAAAGCAATAATTTAATTGACTCAGTGATGGATCTCAACGTTAACTGTCATCACATGCAATGCGAACGTGTGCACTGCCCTGTTCGTTTTGTTAATTTTCCGGATGGTCTGTGCTTTTTCCGAGCGCTATATAGGTATTTATTTTGTCAAATAAGTTATTAGATCGGAACAGACAGGGCAGATAATTAAATTTACGTTAAACCAAAAACAGAAAAAGCATTTACATTCTTTCGCTCACCAATTAACTACAAAAATGGATGGTTATTTTTGTTTTAATTTATGGCTCGAAGCGGTAGACGTGACTAAAAATAGAATCATCGAGAAAGAGATGATTTACGTACGGGAGTCACGAACAGTTGGTCGTTTGCTGGTGGAATTGTTGTCGTTTTGTTAAGGAAGTATTAATGTTTATTTATTTATAACTTCTTGTTATTTTTTGTCAATCGACCTTCCGGTGGGAACCCCAGTTTGGTTCGGCTATAGTTTAAACTGCGTGTGCAGAAAATTGTTCTATTGTAGGCGATACAAAATATGCAGTGTTTTCGAGTGCCTGCCTAGGGTTTGTGTCCCTTAACGCAGTATTATGTAATGATCGATTACATTTTTTTATAATAACTCATAAAGTTTTTAAACTGTAAACGAGATTCAACTTGTTAGACACTTGCTAAGATAATTTTGATAAGACATTTCGTAGTAAATGTCACGAAAAGTTATACAACTCCTTTTATAAAATAAGAAACTTTCGAGGGATATGGATTTAATGTTGGTCTATGAGCACCAAATTGTGTCTATTCATGAATGCAACTTAGTCCCATTCGATGGATTTACTATTAAATGCAGTCTATGTACGGTTTTTTTTTTCTAATTTGATGAATTAAGGCATTGTCAGCTGTATTTGTTTTACTTAATACAATATTTCACAAAACAAACTCAAGTAAAACTGCTTCGAAACACTTAGGTGATGTTCATATATGATTTATCAGCCATTCAATAATGAAAACATTATAATTCATTATACAATGATTTAGTTCCTTCGGTTTGTGTTTAGATGAGTCACTTGAATATAAACAACCGGAAATTCATGCATTTCACTTGAAATTTTACCAATAACAACAATTTTACTACGTTAATGATACAACAGGCCATATTTGGGAACATACAAAATGTCCCCAACATTGGGTCTACGATTTTTTTGAAAAATCATTGTTATTTTAGCTATGTGAATAGTAAGTTTGTAACGTGCAACTATTCTCTGTACAACCAGACTGCATTACTTGCTGTATTGATTCAATTAAGCCAAATTTAGATCAATTGAAGATCGTGTAAATCATATGTTCAGCTTAACCAGTCATGATGCCCCAAAAGTTCAAGAAATCGAAAATTACGCGGAAGTGAACAACTATAACTTGATTAATATTGTCTCAATTGCTTCGGATTACATCGGTCATCCTAATAACAACATGATTTTCTTGATTATCGCTAAATTAATGACACATTTGGTACATAGGCCGAATGAAGGGGCTAGGCTAACATTACATCCCCTTACCCTACATTTACTCTGCATCGGATATGTTAAAACACAGAGAACAGAAGATCAGACCAAATTTTTTTTTTATTAGGAGTCAAATCAGAATGTGTTAATAACATCAGCGCCGCCACTCGTGATGTGATGACTTGCAATCCTGGTGGCCAAAAGTTTTGATCTCGCATAGCCACAACATACATCATGTATTTTCAAAGTATACACAACAACGGAATGCAGTCAAGTCGTCGTTCTACTACCAATAAAACAACTTTAATGATCCTGACATTGGAATAATTGGAATTTGAAGCAGTTAGCCTTGGAATACGTGTGAGTAAGGGAAAGCTGGAACGTAGGCATGTCTATGAGCAGTAAGATTAACCCATCACTACACTGAACGCAGTTTTCCGATAGTTAATTAATCCGACATTTCCTCAAATTACAATTACAATCACATATTCTTATATTTGAATTTTAATAAGTTCTTAAGGGAACCGATAATTATTTTTTAACGCTTCAATAAAGGTGCATAAAGAATTAAAAACCTTGAAACACTTTACACATTTAGCAAATGTTTAATTTCACTCATGAGCTTATCTCTAGACAGATAAGCTTTGTTTCGTTAGCTTACAGACTTCTTCAGTGTCGAGTGCTCTGACTTGTGACACTGAAGAAGTCTGTAAGTAGCAGACGAAATAGGCCTATCTGTCAAAAGATAAGCTCATAGTGGAATTAAAAGGAATTTGCGCGAGATTACTAGCGAAAATTTAAAAAAGTGTTTCAAGGTTTAATTTTTATTTTTTTTAAAAAGTGATCAAATGAAGTGTTAAATTTTAAATTCTCCTAGTTTTCCAATCACAATCGTTCTACTAATACGCTCAAAAAAGTTTTTTTTTAAATAGTGTTTATAAAAAGAGAAAACGAAACTTTGTCCACGTCTAGGGTTCAGGAATATATGAACAAAAAACGTTATTAAAAAATTCGGGGTTGCCAGTTTTTCTGGAAAACGAGAACCGATGTTTCCCGACTTTCCCAAACATCACTAACTTCAAAAATTCATAACTCAAGAACGATTCATGGTAGAAGATTTTTTTTCTCCAAACTACATTTTCTCAAAACTTTGGAAAAAATATAGTCTTAAAAAAAATCTACAGTCCCCAGTGAAGAAAAATTGCTTGGAATAGCCGGAAAAACCATTTTGGCTTGGAATCCTACAATATTCAATCCAAATTTAATTAATATTATATTGAAATGGGTTTCCTTCATAGCAATTATACTCCTCCTATTCCGATGCTTTAAAATGGTTTGTATCTACACTTTAATAAACTCTCTACGAAGCAGCTACCTTGAACAACATTAACAAACCACATACTTACCTCTAAAGGCTTTAAATTAAGCATACGTTAGGTACTTAAAAGCAATTTGGAAGATAACACTTTTGTGCTGCTCACATTCAGCAAGATTCAAAAAAATCACGTGTTTCTCCGCCGTTCAAAAATTATTATATTCATAAGTATAATCTCCACCAAGAGCAACGCAAACATTCCCGCGACACTTTAATATTCAAAAACCGCTTTGGTAACCTCTTCATTCGAGCAAAATTTTTCTCACTGGCGGGCATTTTTCAAGGTTAGTAATCGCTTGGAGCTCACAAAATATTAATACAGCCATTTGCTGTCTTGATCCCATTGATTGGGGCCAGATTACTCACGCCAAACTCCAAAGCAGCCCCAGACTACAATATTACCTTCATCGTGTTTCATGGTTGGCTGGCAATGCCTATCTTGCAGTTTTTCATCACTTCTGCGCCATACTCTTTGTTGCTGCTTCTTGTTGGGCAGCTCGTACTTGGATTTGCCCGACCAGACAGCTCGTTTCCAGCAGTCTTGATAAAAGTCATACTCGTTAGGTTCAAACGCGTCAATTTTCAGGCAACATAACATTGACTACCTATTAGTTCCATCTGAAAATCAAATGATAACTCGTAACAACAAACGTAACCAGAAAAATGAACGTTCGATTTTCAAAATGCTTTGATATTCATTTATGTAAACAGATTCATTTTCACTATGAATTTCGAAATGTCAGAAATAAAATTCAATAAACCACAATGAATACCAATTACCCGTCGGGTACGGAAAATATGCAAGGGCAGCCCAGGCCAGAGTTTTCTTGCTCAACGTTTTTATGGAACAATCATAATGGCCCTGGTTGAAGTATGAAACGAATCGAAGTAGGCATTAGCAATGGGTGGACGTGTTTTATGTTTTCGCTGTCATAATTTTTCCTTAATTTTTGGAAAAAATAGTGAAATTGATATGCGTTTGAACCTGAATAAAAGTGGCGGTGTGTCGTTGATGCTTTTGCTTATGCTAATGCTTATGCTTTTAAGGCGTTACACCACCCGGCATTCTAGTTAGAAGACAATCCAGCAGCCAGCAGCCAGCATTTCTTCTCAGCCGAGTATTATATACTGGCAACGTAATCCAACATCCAGCCCAATGTGTCGGTCTCGTCGGAATTAGATGAGTCATAATCGGTATCGAAGGTAGTAAACCGCATTTAAGTTTCATTGCGAGTAAGTCTGTAACGGCGCTGAAAAAGAGCAGATCTACGCAAGAACTCGTATCACGTATGTGTATGATCAGATCGTGAAAAGACATTGCATCGCTCGTGGCAGGTTGCAACGTTCACAATCGTTTTTTTTTTTTATTATTTTTGTATGAAAACGAGTAACAAGCCCATAGTTTTTCGAACATTTTTCAAAAACAAAAAAAAACCATCGCAAATTTTTACCAATGTAATCTTATAAATTAATGGACAAGAAAATATTTTTTTCCAATTTTTTTCATGATTCAGGAAATGCGGTTTTTCCTAAAAAAAATCTTTCACTACGGAAAATTTAGTTAAATTAAAATTGTAGTTTTCACAAATTTTCGAGAAAATTTCATTATAGTTAAGACAAAAAAAAATTGTTGTACGATGAATCGTTCTTGAGTTATGAATTTTCAAAGTTAGGGATGTTCGCGAAAATCGGAAAACTTCAAAATTGACGTTTCCCAGGAAAACTGGCAACCCCGAATTTTTATATATTGTTTTCTGTTCATATATCCATGAAACCAACGCGTGGACAAAGTTTCGTAACAATCTGAAGCCCTTGGCACAATATGTACGATAATAAAAAGAATCCTCATATGGATCCAATTATGCAACTTGATTGGAACTTAATTATGTGGCTTCGAAGTTAGTTCAACGAACTTGCAACAATTGTGCAGCAAGGGATGTGGACGAAAAAAATCATCACATCGACGAATCGATGGAAAACAGAAATCCAGCTTCCGGCAGCTTCGGGTGTTTCAGATGGCACAACAGATAATCTCTCTTTCTCTCTCTCTCTCTCTCTCTCTCTCTCTCTCTCTCTCATGGAGCTCTACACGGCCAACCGTTTCAACTTCAGTTTTGAGTCGTTTTTGACTCACTTTCTTTCGTCAAATTACTCCACTTTTGAGTTATTGTTACTGGCATTGACAAGTCGACAAATCAAAAACATCCATCTGATTTGAGTCGATTTTTTTGATATGTCGACTACATTATCACGGCTGGCAACCAACTGGGTTATAACTGCTCGTAGTTGCGCGTTACCGACTGGTTGAACATGCAGTTCGGTTCTTGCTTCGATGGCCGACTACCAAGAAACCGGTTGCTTAGCCACCACTGCACTGTGGTCCAGAATGTGAATTTAGCTGGAAAGATACATTTTCAGCCTAAGTTTGAAGTTTTGGAGCAAAATTGTCTTCCATTGTTCTCCGTAGCTTAGGGTGTCCCTATAAAAATAATTTATTTTGCTGTAACTTTTTTATTTCAAATTTTTCATCAAAGTTGTCTAGCCATTAATTCTAGGACAATAAAACTACAACTTTTGGTTTGCTGAAACCGTCTCTATCGTATGACAATCAAAAGCTATTATGGTTTATGTAAACAAAATAAGCCTTTTTCAAATGTTGGTTTTTTAGCCGGCGTCGGTGGTGTAGTGGTAAACGTGACTGCTACTTGGCATCCCAGTGGGTCTGGGTTCAACCCCAGTCGACGTCGGTGGTTTTTCTGAGACGAAAAAATCTGGTCACGTCTTCCTTCAGAAGGGAAGTAAAGCCGTTGGTCCTGGCTCATAGTCATGAGTCGTTAGGTAGGGTCCAGGTGGTGGAGTCGTCTCTCTGGCGTCGGTGATTGTCACCATTTGAGGAAATAGGCCGACGGAAAAAAATTTGGTTTTTATAAAAGTTATTTCTTAACAGAATTTGAAAAGTTTTTATTATTGTATATCATATCTGAAAACTAGAGATAAGTTATATTTTAGAATTGAGTAAAACACATATGAAAAGGGCGTTATTTTATAAGAAAATCGGGAACTACTCGCTAACGGTAAGAGACACCGGCAAGATCGATGTCATCGAAATAGATATCGTATACAGAGGAGCAATCCTGGCAGGGAATTTGGTAAATACCCGAATTTTCGTCCGGTGGAACCTTGTCCTTCAAATTGCGTAGAATGTCGCGTAAAATGTTTTCGCTTTTGTGAACTATGTGTAATCCTTGTAGTTTGAGTATGTGTTTTATTAGGTTCGTGACTTTAGGTTAGAACGGAAGGCTGATCCTTCGTGCATATTCTCCCTCTGGCTTAAGTGTGGTAATGTTTTTTTTAAGTGTGGCTTTCGTTTGTGTTTTTGTAGATTTTGTCCGTGAACTCTTTCTCGTAGCCATTCATCTCAGCTGCCTGGTGGATACGTGCTTTTTCTTCTGCGAATTCTTGTTCTTCTATATGTACTTAATATAGGCAGTGTGCCATGGAGTGAAAAGCTGCTTGCTTTTGGGATCCAAAGTGATTGGAGTCGGATGTATTGTACCGATCAGTCGGTGTCGGTTTCCGGTAAATTTTTCCAGGTGATCATTTAATCCAGGAAAGATATTTTTCCGACTATTTCTTTTTCTACCGTGAACTTAATTGAGCTGTGACGTGAGTTAAGCATCCTCATGGTTTGATCTAGGTAGCGTTCTTTCACCGGCGCCAGTACATCAAAACAATAAGTTTCATTTGACATCCTACTGTTGCCATAAGACATAGTCTATTTGATAAGAAGTAACTTTTTGTCACTTTTTGTCTTGAAGGACTGAGAAGTTCTGGGCCTAACAAAGAAAGCACTCGAAAATAAGAAGGAAGATTAGTAGTTTCCATTTAATTCCAACTAACTTTATTGCTTATATTGACAGATATGCGTATTTTTTCTACAATGTGCAGACTTTTTTAGTGTCGTGTTCTAATTCTTGAAAAATTGTAGACAGATTGTAGACGAAACAAGCGTTTCTGTCAGATAAGCAATAAAGGTAGTTGGAATTAAATGGAAATTATTATTATTTCTTCTCATTTTCTAATATTTTTCAGGTATTCCAATAAATGCTCACATTCAGCAAGATTCAAAAAAATCACGTGTTTCTCCGCCGTTCAAAAATTATTATATTCATAAGTATAATCTCCACCAAGAGCAACGCAAACATTCCCGCGACACTTTAATATTCAAAAACCGCTTTGGTAACCTCTTCATTCGAGCAAAATTTTTCTCACTGGCGGGCATTTTTCAAGGTTAGTAATCGCTTGGAGCTCACAAAATATTAATACAGCCATTTGCTGTCTTGATCCCATTGATTGGGGCCAGATTACACACGCCAAACTCCAAAGCAGCCCCAGACTACAATATTACCTTCACCGTGTTTCATGGTTGGCTGGCAATGCCTATCTTGCAGTTTTTCATCACTTCTGCGCCATACTCTTTGTTGCTGTTTCTTGTTGGGCAGCTCGTACTTGGATTTGCCCGACCAGACAGCTCGTTTCCAGCAGTCTTGATAAAAGTCATACTCGTTAGGTTCAAACGCGTCGATTTTCAGGCAACATAACATTGACTACCTATTAGTTCCATCTGAAAATCAAATGATAACTCGTAACAACAAACGTAACCAGAAAAATGAACGTTCGATTTTCAAAATGCTTTGATATTCATTTATGTAAACAGATTCATTTTCACTATGAATTTCGAAATGTCAGAAATAAAATTCAATAAACCACAATGAATACCAATTACCCGTCGGGTACGGAAAATATGCAAGGGCAGCCCAGGCCAGAGTTTTCTTGCTCAACGTTTTTATGGAACAATCATAATGGCCCTGGTTGAAGTATGAAACGAATCGAAGTAGGCATTAGCAATGGGTGGACGTGTTTTATGTTTTCGCTGTCATAATTTTTCCTTAATTTTTGGAAAAAATAGTGAAATTGATATGCGTTTGAACCTGAATAAAAGTGGCGGTGTGTCGTTGAAAAAAGGACTATGCTTTTAAGGCGTTACACCACCCGGCATTCTAGTTAGAAGACAATCCAGCAGCCAGCAGCCAGCATTTCTTCTCAGCCGAGTATTATATACTGGCAACGTAATCCAACATCCAGCCCAATGTGTCGGTCTCGTCGGAATTAGATGAGTCATAATCGGTATCGAAGGTAGTAAACCGCATTTAAGTTTCATTGCGAGTAAGTCTGTAACGGCGCTGAAAAAGAGCAGATCTACGCAAGAACTCGTATCACGTATGTGTATGATCAGATCGTGAAAAGACATTGCATCGCTCGTGGCAGGTTGCAACGTTCACACTAGAGCAGCTTTGGATAATAATTGGGTGATATCCTACCGTTACAAGCTATGTATTAACATATTTTTCAAGTATTTTGCATTGGTAAGTAATACTTTCATTCATTCAATTTTAACCAAATTCAATCAAAGGTAAACTCTCACTAAATACGCGTCAATCAAGCATTGCACATACGCTTGATTGAAAGTTTCAGTATGTCACTACTGGAGCGGGGCTTATTGTGTACGAAGATAGCTTCGGAATGCTTGCGTCCTTGAAATGGGCTATTGGAGTCGCGGTAGAGCTGTCACCTTCTAATCCCCGGATTTAAGCTTTTTGCAACTGTAAACAGCAAATATGAAACCAGTGCAGGAAGATTCTATCCATAATACCGCTGCCAGACAGTGGGAATTAGATTGTAAACACACACACACGCACACACACACACAATCATAATGGCCCTGGTTGATCCATGTTCGTATCAGTATTTAAAATCTCATACCTATAAAAAAAATCATCTCGAGTGATGATATTCAGATTTCGTCTAATGAAATTCATGCTTACCGATTGATTATCAAAACTACAGTGACAGCAGATTTTTGACCCGCACTTAGAGCCGACTTCATTCAATGCAGCAAACAAAATTCAGTTGGCTAAGGGGTGACAGTGGTAATCATGAAAACCGGAAAGTAAACATCATCGTTACACTGGGATAAAATCATTTTCACTTCTCATTGATATTTTATGAAAATCCAAGGCACTGGTTTCCAGAACTTCAGGGGCTTAGTTATGTGGGGTCTGACACATTGGAACCGTTTTTCTTGGTTAGTCCGGCTGAAAAATGGTCGCATCCGGGTGAAATGGCTTTTAAACCAACTTCAACCCAATTTTCAGCGATGCGTCGACGGATAACGCGATCTGAAAGCGGTAGGCTCAGCTTTTCTTTCATTTTTCGAATGGTGATAAACGGATTTTTCTTGATCTCTAGGATGATTTATCGGTACTCTCGGTGATCTGATTTACGTTTTCGTCCACGTCCCGGCCGATCAGCAACACTTCCGAGCTTCTGCTGCTTCAGAAAAATCTTCTGAACTACGCCACGGCTCACTCCACATCTCTCAGCAACTGCGTGCTGGGTATGGTTCTGATGGCAATCACGCACGATCAGATTTCGTACTTGTAACGATTTTTTTTTGCCATCCATACCATAGACCAGCGGATTCTACACGGAAACTTATTTTTCCGTTGAATGATCTTGTTTTTTGTCATACCTCAATCAGAAGATAACTAAGTGTTCCGTCAGCGGTTATTTGATAGTAACGAGTATTTTGGAATATGTGTGTGAAACTTGTCAAATGGGCCTAAAAGAAACTGAGCATGTGTAAATAGAATGCTTCTGATTTGTACAGGACTTATAAAAAGGGATTTTCTTACATACGGCTATATTGATCATTTTTTGCCGGCCACTGTATGTTTCTTATTGCTCATTTAAACAAGCCGTGTTAGGTTTTGTGTTCCCTCAACAATTGAAAGATTGAACATATTTTTATTGTTTAATGATGTATAAACGTGACTTTTAGTCTTTTGGGCTGGTTTGTCACGCCAGGGAGACGGAATGGACCCTACAGAACCCATCAACACATGGGCCGGGACTAACGGCTTTACTTCCCTGCCGAAGGAAGACGTAATCAGAGATTTTTCGTCTCAGAAATTCCAACGCTGCTGACTGGAATTGATACCAGACCAATAGGGGAGAGCGGCAACCACGCTCACTCTTCTATCTTGATACCTTTAAAAATTAACAAAAGCGGTAAAGTTTTGAACTACGAAACTGTCATCACAACATCACCAATTTTTCTTTGATAACTTTTAAGAAGAAACCAACAGCCATGATATAGAAGGCAATTCCGAAAGCTCCTCAACGCTGTGAATTTTTGAATCCTTTATTCGTTTATAAATTTCACCAGCGACAAATCAATCACAATTCGTGTCAACAAGCGTTACTCTTCATCCTACCTGTGAAAATTAAACTTGCAATAATCAGCTGTAATAGAAGTTCGTCTATGACACTTAGTTGAAGCCGGTCATAAATAACAGAAAATCTATAAATACAATACTTAGAACTTGAAAACTTAGAACGAATGATCGTTCTTTGAACCCCTCCCGTTCAGTTCAGACAGGAATAAACACAAGGACCCCAAAAACAATCAAGCTGGACAATAGGTTATTCACGGAAACAATTCCTTCCCCTACTGAAAACATTTAGTCGGCTGGGAATTTTTATTGGGACACGATCTAATACTCGCAGTGTGCGTTCGACTTTAAAACAGCAATTCCACTAGTTCGCATATGCATAATCAATGTTCATCTCAATCGGGAGAACACATGGGCACGACTCTATTGTTTTCCGTTGTCTTCCTGGTAACCATCAATGCTCCCATGCTAAATCCTAGCACGTAAGCTGCGACAATTGAGCGCAAGCCCAACTCCCGGGCAGGAGAAGCTCTGGCTAGGCCCAGCACACAGTCGACCTTTGACATTTAACCACCATCAAGGATGGGCTGAATCGTAATCGGAAAAACACCAACGACAGGCAGCTCGAACTGGGGCTCGTTTAGTGGGTGTTCTTCGTTTGGGCTGGCCGCGTGGCAAGCTGGGGAATGGAATGAGCACTTTTAACTCGATTTTCAGAAATTATACGGTATTATGAATTATTTGGATATGTTAATGAATGACCTTTCATCATCAGTCTGCTGATGCAAATTGTACAAAATGATAATGAAAAAGGAGCTGAACGCACCAGCTGGGGATATAATATTCCGGAGTACGGGGGCGTTTTGCTCAACAAGTTTTCTCTGCCGGTTCAAATGTTGAGATGGTTTTCTTGTTGGGCTGTCCTACTCACTGTGATGAACGACTTTGATGGTTACCTACCGGTAGCAAAAAAGAAAAGAAAAACAACAAAATGCTTCATCCAATAAGCAATTCCGGAATTTCGAGTGGGAGTAGAAAATTAGTTAACAAGTTTGAAATGAACACATCCGTTCAAGAGATATAGAGCTAAACGGTTTGCATGGCGTGAACGAAAAATGAACGAAGGCATTTTAAGGGGCTCGAATGTGCCTAGACCCTGTTTCTTGACGAGTGCCGGCGTTTTGTGTCGTTCCGGAAGGAAGAGAGTTTTTCTTAATTTGACGATTCTAAGACTTCATAATATCAATTCTTGGCTTGGTGAACGACGCTGTACAATGTCATGTGATGGAGGGAAAGTAATTGGGATCATTAATATGCAATTGAAGAATTTTTCGAATCGATTGATAACGACACCAACATCATTAGCATAGATTAAAGTGGACAAGAATTAACGGCAATGCGGAAAAAGTACGCACTATCCTTTTACAGAAAACAACGAAATGAAAACCGGCAACACTGTCAAACTTGTGTTTACAAGTGTATTGGATCGCACACATAGGATAAATAAGGTGAGATTCATTTTTTGGTTGCTTTTTTTACAGATTTTTCGGGTTTTTTGAAGCAGTATGGCAACATATTGAAAACATAATGAGGGTTATTTCGAGAGTTGAAGTGACGTTTGTCACTTGGTGAAGTGAGAAAAGTCACCTGCAGTGACGTGGCTCTTCTGGGTAAATCAAATGGAGAGTCACGTCACTGCAGGTGACTTTCCTCTCTCACTTCACCAAGTGACAAACGTCACTACGACTCTCGGAATAACCCTCAATATGATGTAGAAGGAGATGTTCGCTCATCACCATGAGGCACCAAGAGTGAACAACAATGTTTTTGGCTAGAATGAAAGACATGAAGAGAAAGTTTTGATAGTTCCGCTAGTGTGCGGCAGGATTGGAAATGTAACAGATGTTTTTAGGAAAATTGAGCGAAAAGGGCATGTATACAGTGGTACTCGAACCAAGGACATTTTTGCCTAACATCCCACTGCGGGGTAGGTTGAAGGAGCACGGACTCCTTCAACCTACCCCGCAGTGGGATGTTAGGCAAAAATGTCCTTGGTTCGAGTACCACTGTATACATGCCCTTTTCGCTCAATTTTCCTAAAAACATCTGTTACATTTCCAATCCTGCCGCACACTAGCGGAACTATCAAAACTTTCTCTTCATATCTTTCATTCTAGCCAAAAACATTGTTGTTCACTCTTGGTGCCTCATGGTGATGAGCGAACATCTCCTTCTACATCATAATCGTTACTCCTCGCACGGAGAATATATAACATAACAATTAATGTAACCCTCAATAGCTATAACTATATCTACTGTAAAGAATACCTAATGCATAACACAACAATGTTTGCAAGCTTTTACACAACAGGCTGGATTAGGGCGTTATATGGCATAAATTTACTTTAGATATCCCATTAATTTCTGCCAAATCTAGCATTCACTTTGTGTGCATTAGATAACGCAGAAAATTAAAGGATTCTTTCTATCTGTGTCGTTTGTATCCATTGGTATCGATGATTTGGTCCATATATGCATTGTTTAATAGGGTAATCGATATTTGCATCAGTTTAATGTTTTAAAATAACAAAGTCGGTTTTATTTCTAGAATATGACGAAGATTTCGGAAGAGGATTCACTGTAAAATAAATGAACTGTTAAGAAGATTTTGTCACATTATTTCTTTTATAAACCTTACAGTCTTTATAAAGATTTTTTTTGGCAGTGTTTCACCTTTAGGTCACTATTGCTTTGAGAGCACTTTGAGTCAATGCTTTAATCGAATAGCTTGGATGTCGATAAGAGTAGAAATCTGTTCTAGTTAAATCAGGGCACAGCCATTACAATCTTTTACTTTGCATTATAAACATGTAATTTTAATTCCACCATAGAAAACGATGAGACTGGTAGAACAGATCACAATCATCTAAGGACTGTCTGTTATTCATAGGATTGTTTCTGGCACAAAATTTATGTTCACCAGCTTTCAACAGAAAGCACTTTTCTTTCAACACGGCATAGCAAGACGATGATAGTTGAAGGCTTATTATATGTCAGACTCTTTAAAAGCGTTTTTTCATCAAAGAAGAATTTTGAGGTTTTATAAAGGTTTTATAAGTTCGGATTGCATTTTTTTTCTACAATAATTTTTTTTATGAAAATGTAGATTGTCTAAGGTTTTTGTTGAAAATTTCGTGGAACCTAATCAACGAGAACCACATTTTGTTACATGAAGAGCCCAGTAGCCAAGAAGGTGAGTGACAAAATGCTCAATATAGGTAAAATATGCTCAACGATTATCAAAGGCATGCTAGGCAAATTTGGTGAAGATTTTCTGGATTTTCTGGATCTAATTCTGGATTAATCTGGATTTTCAGATTTAGAATCAGATTTGTTCACAGCAAAAAGTCTGAAATTTCATGGGATTGAGAAAGATATTTCTTGTAAAATTATAACACCTTGTTTTTTTTTTGCAAATCTTTCAAGGGAGTTGTGGACACATAATCAATTTGTATACTGCCAGACAAACCACAACAAAAAATGGGCAATTCTAAAGGTTTTTATTTTTAGATTCGTTTAAAACACAGTTTGGTATTTTATGACAAAACACGAATACACAAAAGGGTCAATAGTACAAGGCTCCACTAATAAGAAGAGACATAAGCGTTCGAATGATGAGCAGGGGAAAAAACGTAGAATATACAACTTCAATCAGACCAAAAGTCTCGAAAACGCCACAATAGCTTCTGTAAAAGTCCATGAAAATTTCGGACAAGAAACAACAAGGCTTACTGGTCAGCTCTTACGTATTCTCTGGACAAGTCATGCCAATTTTGGGATAAGTCCACAGGACTTATGGATTCGTTTAGATTTTGGACAAATTTTAACTTTTCAAAGAAAATGGTTGTACGTTTCCGGATAAGCTTTTGAACAAGTTTAGTTCAGAATTGGATAGTTTCAGATTGCTTCTTATCCAAGAGAAATTTTGGAATCAGCGCACTATATGAACCATTCTACAGTTCGGTTTGAGCAATCTAAGAGGTCTTCCTCAATAGGTAGCATGTTTGACGTTCATTTTTTTCCGCTTTGTTTTACGATATTACAAAACAATTATTATCGGAATAGGTGGGTGTTGGCCAAATTTGGATTTTTCAGATATAGTCCTGAATGGGTTGTAGAGTATTTTTTATACATCTAGTAATCTAACGTCCGTGCTCCATCACAATATTTTCTATTGTGATGTGTTCAACTCAATGGGAAATTGAACTGAAGGTGAGTTTGAAAGAAGGGGAACTTGGAGTTGAGCACACGTATCCACTGGTTGACGCTAAATATAGGCCAACGTGCTTTTGCACATTTGTTTGAGTATTTGTTAAGCGACACAAATTTCCAAATTCAAAGTTCGGATGCCGTGCTGCATCAGTACCTGACCGTTTTTGTTGATGAATCTGGACACTTTTCAAATCACAACCTAGTATGCAGTTGTGAGCTTGTAAATTTGTCATAATAGCGTATTAGCGATAAATCTGAGAGGGTTGTTTCATCGACTAAATTCATCTGATATAGCGCGAATGAGCTTCTGCTTAATAAACAGCTGAGTGTTGTAGTCGTTTGTTCAATAAAGTGTTCTCACTCATTCAATGCAGCATTCTCATTCAATGCCCATTTCGGCCAGTGGTGCCCGGCAAATAGTTGTAGTCAACCATCGACAACCCGCAACAATCTTTTCAAAGAGGTGGCTGTGCTCTTCGAACATCCGGGGGACTGCAGGGATTCCGCTTATATCTTTGTTCCTAATTTTGTTTCTCTTAAGGCAAGAGATAGTTTATTTCTACCAAATTTTGAAGACAATATCTAATAAAGGGCGAACACGAAATTATTGCGACACATTCAACAGGGCATAACTTTTTTACCATTGGGTAAACATCAACCAAATTTTGCACACTTTCTCATTGATGTGTATTGTTTACATGCTGTTAAACTCAAAATGGAGGTGAACCAACGCGAGTCGAGAGAACAAATTCTTTCCAAGCACCTGGAATTTCCTGACCTGTCGCACCGGCAGTTGGGAAAAATGTTGAACATTCACCATTCAACCGTCTCCAGAGTGTTGAAGCGGTTCCAGGAGCGGTTGACGTTGGACCACGGCAAAGGAGCTGGAAGAAAACCGGGACCGGAGAACAAAAAGATGGAGGGAAAGGTGAAGCGGATGATTAAAGCAAATCCCAACGTCTCAAGCCGTGATTTGGCTAAAACGATCGGCATGTCGCAGAGCTACGTCCAGAATGCAAAGAAGAGAGCTGGACTACATACATACAAGGTACAGAACTTCCCAAACCGCGATGAGCGGTAACAATCGACGGCTAAAACTCGGGCACGGAAGCTCTACGAGAAGATGCTGACAAAATATGGCTGCTGTGTGGTGGACGACGAAACGTATATAAAAGCCGATGTTAAGCAAATTCCGGGGTTGGAGTTTTTCACCGGCAAGAGCAAGTTCTATGTGGACGACAAATTTAAGAAGAAGAAAATGTCGAAGTTCGCCTCCAAATATCTCATTTGGCAGGCCATCTGCTCTTGCGGACTGAGGAGTGAGCCTTTCGTGACAAAGGGCACAGTAAATGGCGAGATCTACAAATCTGAGTGCCTCGAGAAGCGCCTTTTGCCGTTCTTGCAGCAGCACGACGAAGCTCCGCTATTTTGCCACTATTCTAAATGTGTCCTGGAGTGGTATGAGGCCAATTCTGTCCATTTTGTTCCAAAGGACATGAATCCGCCAAACTGTCCGGAGCTGCGCCCGGTGGAGCAGTACTGAGCAATGATGAAGCGGGAACTTCGGAAGAGCAAGAAGACAGTCAAAGACGAGAAGGACATGTTAGGAAAATGGAAAAAAAACTGAGAAACTGGTACCGGATGACACTGTAAAGACTTTGATGGAGGGCATCAAGCGAAAATGCGTTCAATTTTACACTCAAGTCTCCATCGATTAATTTTTCTTTTGAGTTTTGAAGTAAATATATGTATAAAACTACCCTAAAATTTTGGTTTGATTCTAAACATTATAAGAAAATTGGCATGACATTTTCGGTGTCGCAATAATTTCGTGTTCGCCCTTTATCTCTCTATTTTTCAAAGCTTTTTAAGTAGTAGTGCTTCCGTTGGGCATGGAGATGAATTGGTGTGCCAGAGGCTTGACGGACGCCTGTGGAGTTGGGTACAGGCGGCTAGTGAGGTTGTAAGTGCTCTCAAGGACGTGGATAAAGACAGGTAATTGTTACCCATTGTATCTATATTAATAAAATTTGTTTTTTAATAGGTTTGCGTCGACCATAAGTTGAATTGGTTGAATCCGCTGTTTCGATACGCTGTTCCGTAATGTTTTGTTATCGGGCGTAGCGTTTTGTCTATTGTTTCGGTTGGTTTTTGTTCGTTGCGCAAGTCATCGAGTGAGCATGAGAAGTCGTGGTTCGCCGGGTAAGATAGGTCGGTGGAAAGAAACATAATCAATTGTGATCCAAATTATTCGTTCGCCATGCTTGTTGGGCCACCCTATCTTGGCACACATAAACCACTGTCCCATTTTATTAGTGACTCCAGTGGCATCTGTACTGTTGGTGAAGATCGATTCATGTTGGCTCTCAGGCGTTGAGATGAATTGCCTTGTTTTCGTAATGAAATACCACTATCACACTCTGTGAGCGGCCCCAATAGCATCCTTACTGTTGGTTTAAACCGGTCCAAATCGCCTTTCGAGCATTTTAAAACTTCTCCTAGTTACTAGAAATTAGAAGAAAAATTAGTATTCTCCATTTAATTCCAACTACCTTTGCTTATCTTCGACAGATACGCGTATTTCGTCTACAATGTGCAGACTTCTACAGTGTCTCGTACTAATAACTCGACTTATTAGTACGAGACACTGAAGAAGTCTACACATTGTTGACGAAATACGCGTATCTGTCGAAGATAAGCAAAGGTAGTTGGAATTAAATGGAGAATACTAATTTTTCTTCTAATTTCTAGTTACAGGAATTCCACTAAACAGCTCAAACCCTCTAGGATCTCCTAGTTTCCCAATGAAAAACCACTATAACATTTTGTGAGTGGCCCCAATAGCATCCTTACTGTTGGTTTAAATCGGTCCAAATCGGTTATTCAGCATTATTAAAAATCATTTTGTTTTCACAATGAAAAACCACAATTACACTTTGTGAGTGGCCCCAATAGCATCTTTGCTGTTGGTTTAAATCGGTTCAAATCGGAAATCGGTACTAATTTTCAAATGTTTTACTTGACAGCTTACCGTTAATCAAAACGAACTCTGCTGCTACCCAATCCTGTAATCCAAAATCCCAGTGATTTCTAGTGGAAGTGCAGTGGATTCCGCGGCTTCCAATAAAGCGAGTATCATGTCAACATATTCCTACCCTTTCCTTACTTGACCTGCATTCAGGCAAGGCCGGCGCCGGTATTGCCTTAGTTTGGGATCACCAATTTTTACACATTGAAGTATCTTAGTCCCAAGCATCGTCTATTGGTTCTCTGTGTAATAACAGCTGATCTGGCAATAACGGCCTCGGGCGGTCAATATGCTCATGCTCATGCATTATTATCGGAATAATTCAAGTTCAACCCTTAACTAGAACTGTATCTACAGCAATGCCAGGTCGTTAATGGAACTGGTCCGTGGCGGAATTGGTTTACGACGAGAAGTTTGCCGAAAATATGCATTTGTAGGATACCGGATATCAAAACAATTACATTTACATTCAGGACGTGCAAACAACCAGCCTGAGGCTTAAGGGTGGAGACTCCAAGCACCAGATTGCAGCAGGTTTCAGCGTTTCGAAAGCAACTTTTCGTAAACGACTCAAGAGTCTAATATGTATGTTGAACGCCTCAAACATTTATTGTTCTCAACCAGGGGTAAACTTTGAACGATTCCAACCGGTATTCACAACCCAGTAGATAGAGGAGCTTGCAAATCACAGCAAAGTATAGGGAAAAGCATTCTACCAACAATCAATAGGAAACTAGCGATTTAAAATTGGCTCACTGCTGTTAACCCCATTGATCCCAAGTCCACCTTGCATCTTGCAATACAGTCTTGCGCTTTTCGGTATAAGAATCTTTGTTTTTGTTTCTATTTGCTTTGTTATTTTGAGAGAATATTCGAGGGGTTGTTTGTTGTGAGTTATATGTTTTTGGGTGACTCATTAAGCTTGGAACCCAGGTTGGAACCGATGTGCTGGTACGTACTGAGCCAAAAACTATATCCATTTTTTTCTTGACTATCCAACCCTTGATTCAACGGCAGACTGACATTCGACTTCATCTCATTTACCTGTGTAAAAACATATCTTCCCTTAAGATATCAAGTAGCAATAACCTGTAGGATTTGTATTTATTGGTAAGGGAAAAATGGGTTGCCAGTCAAACTGTCAGATTTATTGTAGCAACGTTAGTTGAGAAGGCGGCGCTTCTGTGCTGGGTGATTCCAACGTAATTAGAAATTTTTGAAACAACAAATTCAAATTGTTTTGTTCGAGCTTGAATGAGCACAAACATAACTTCAATACTGAAACAGGCACGGCCGGGAAGGATTTGACGTTAGGCATATTTATCCCCATTATAAGGATCATAATTATCAATCCTAGCACATTATAACACCTTTAACCTGTAGAAAACATGAGATATTTTCATAACATGGCCAACAAAAGAGGTTTGACCAGTATTGTTGGGACTAGTTTTCCATGGCAGTAAGCATTGAATGGTGATTATAAGTATAGCTTAGAAAAGCACGACGCACACAGTTTTCTTGCACCAATCTTCGGATCGAATTATACTCATCCGGTATTTATTCGCCCCCTTTCCTGGTTGTGTGTCTTTAATGTAACATTAAGACATACGACACATTCGATGACGATAACGAAATAATACTCAACAGCTACGTGTAACCGGGCATAACTTTCACCAGCATAATCATTTTATGAGGAAACTGTTAGCAGTGTTTCCTAGAAGAATAACCGAATAAAATGTTTATTGCTTACGATACGATGAAGCGATGAACGAGGAAATGCTCTTTCGCAATACATATTCGCCGCTGGTATTGATTCCTTAGAAATAAATGCTATTCAGTATAATAGAAGAACATCATACGAAGAATCGAATGATTACCAGGTTTAGCTTCTCATGCTTTGAAATGCATTTTGATAATTCAAGTACATCAAATAAAATTTTCATTCAATTCCATATATAACATCGCCCTTTTGGATTATGCATGGCAGTTTAACCTATTAATTTGAAATCCATCCCCGATCCGTAGTCATACCGCCATGAAATAGTAAAAACCCACCTGTTGACAAGGTTGAACCCATTGAACTATTTTTCCCCCGGTGGTGCCCACTGTGTGGTTTCAACATTTGAACTTTATCCACCCTAATCGATACGAAAGAACAAACCGACAGTTTTCCACACCATTCCCACCTGGCTTTTCCCCTTACTCATAATTGGGGCCGCCGCTAGAAAGTCTATCGTCATCAGCGTTGTATGATTTCCTTCCTTCCTTCGCAAAACAAACCCGACTACAATCAAAAGCCTAAGAATAGAGTCTAGCGTGCAAATGAAAATAAAACTGATATTTTATTTATAACTAGCTTGGAATCGACTGTGAGCCGAGCCTTCGTTCCTTCTTTGCTTACTTATTATCGGTTGAAAATCCGTGGCTGTTGATATATACATAACGGCAGTGAGGTGGATTCAGGTCATGCAACCGGTGGGTAATTTGTGCAATATAAATTTTATTCTAATAAAACATACATTTCCGTGTTTCCTGACTAAAGAGTAGTAAATTTATGAACCAAATGATTAACTCTACTAGAAGCGATTGGTTGCACTTCACCAACAAAAGGTATATTGCAATAGTAAAAAACATTGACAATTCTAGTGAGTTAATAATATTGACAATTTTATGGATTCTTAGTAAAATGGGCTACGCGCCACTCCTTCCGGAGACCACCTAAAAGTTTTGGGTTTGTACGGCTGGTAAGATCCTCAAGGAACTGACAAACGAAACAGATGGGCTAACGCGAAATCTTAGCAAAACGCATTTTACGCTTGATCGACAATATCTTTTCACCTTAAAAGAGCAATTGGGTGAGTCCACAGCAACGTCCCTGGTAAATGAAAGTATAAATTCAGAGATCGAAATTCTCACTCAGCTGGGTGAAAACCATGCTCTCTCTCATGCAGGTTGTCGATGAGTAGCGAACCGTTCACAATTTCATCTCTCCTTTTTCGCCGATAATTCATTATCCTCTCTCTTGCATATGTGAAAATATCTCTCTCCACAATACAACGAACATATTTTCTCATGTCACATTTTTCACTGACAACATGCTTAGATCGTATACGAGGAACAACAACCGAAAATAAGGACAAGTCGGTGCAGACTGGTACCACCATGGACCATCATTACAGAATTATAATGTCAGAATAAAACAAGCATGAAGACGGGTGCATTTTCAGGTGTCAAAAAGTAAGTGAAAAATAATGATCGGCATCTAGGATTCACTGAAAGAGAAACGATTTATCAGCTACTCATGCTCTCCGAAAACTATAAATCGCCTTTGCTTTTCTCGCAAAAGCTGCTGTGAGCGTATAATAGTCTCTCGCTGCTCACATTATCATTTGTTTATCCAAACGGCTGAAAAAGGACGTTTCTCTTCTCAAGTAGGTGAAAATTTCGGTTTATACTATTTATACTATTTATTTTATACTATAAATAAATCACATATGTATAAACAAATGGCACTTCCAATATGCAACATATGTCATTTCATATTAATTTTCAATTCCCATGCTGTGACGCTCAACTCATTGCTAATATTTTATAGTTGCAAACTTAAATTTATCTTTTCGCTCGAATAAAGGGTGTCGCGGAAGCAACGCTGTAGAAAATTACCCATTAGTAAGCTTTTGGCATACTTATTTCATTCAACTTCAATACCACCATACGCTCTCACATTGCGCTGAACGTCACTCATTAGGTTCTGTATAACATCTGGCAGCAGCTTCTTCTGTCCGGAAACCCATTTTTTCTTCACGTCTTCCTCAGATTTGAACTTCTTGGGATGCTTCCGTAGTGCCTGCTTCATCATAGCACAGTATTTTTTGATGGGTCGTAGTTCCGGTGCATTAGGGGAATTCATGTCCTTGGGTACGAAAGTGGCTTCGTACCACTCCAGGACAACATTTGAAAAGTGGCACGAAGCTAGATCCGGCCAGATGATAGTAGGGATCCGGCCACACGATCGTAGGGATCGTGCTTCCCTACTTCTTCCGAAACATTAAACTTGTGCTGGTCGGTGAAGAACAGTAGCCCCGGAAGCTGCCGGAAGTCTGCCTTGACATAAGTCTCATCATCTATGATGAGACAGTGAGGCTTCGTCAGTATCTAGGTGTACAGTTTCCGGGCCCGTGACTTTACCACCGTAATTTGCCTTTCGTCACGATTTGGAGCCTTCTGCACTCTGTACGTATGCAGTCCCTTCCGGTCCTTGGTTCCAGGTGCTTGCGCAGAATCAATTCGCGATGTTACTTTTCGGTTGACGCAGTTTTTTTTTCCAATTTTCGGAAAATTGGCATCGATAAAAATGCAATCAGATGTGGGGCACACCTTAGCTTGACTAGAAAAACGTCTGTTTGCTTCATTTTGACAGGGATGAACTCTAAAATAAATTGCCAGTTCATGGAAGATGTTCTCATCTTATTTCCAGAATATGTTTTGAATGAGAAAAAGATTTTCTAACAAGACAATGCTGATGTTGTTTGAGAAGGAAATAATTTCTCATCACCATGAGGCTCTAGGAGTAGACAGCACTTATTTTTGCTAGAACAAAGTTTTTAAGAGAAAGCATTGATAGTTCCGTTAGCGCACGGCAGGCTATGGAAATTTGAATAGAAGTAGTTTGAAATTGAGCGGAGGGCATTGTGAGGTAGTATGGACTGACTTGTCCGTGCCTCGACCTACCCCGCAGTGGGGTGATAGGCAAAAAATGATGTCTTTGGTTCGAGTACTACTGTACACTTGCCCTTTCGCTCAATTTTCAAAAACATCTGTTCTATATCCAACCTACCGCACACTGACGGAACTTTCAACACTTTCTCTTCATATCTTTCATTTTAGCAAAAACAATAATGTCCACTCTTGGTGCCTCATGGTGATGAGCGACAAGAATTGATACCAGACCGGCAGGAGCGAGAGGTAACTACGATTACCACTACACCATCGCGGCCTTTAATTCTTTGTTTTCTTGAAGGTATAGGTGTTCGTCGACTTTCCCTTTCATTGATAGTTTGTCTATTAATATATTTGCTGACGTTTTTGATGTATTGGATCTTTAATTATGTGTGTTGAAAAGACTTGAACATGTGTTTACATAGCCATAAGAACGCAAACAGAAAGTCGAAGAAGAGAGTCTCCCACTGTTACTTAGGACCTAATGTATTGTTCAGCTTGCATTGTTTTCAATTCGATTCAATTCACCTAATGTCATCAGTTATGCTAACAGATTTTAAGAGACAATGTATTTCACACGTCAAAGCCACCTTTTCTTTGTTAACTTTTTACCCTTGACTAATTCCGAATCTTGACGAAGTTATTCAAACGGATATTTTGTATGGTTAATTTTCAAATGTTTGATAATTGCCATGGGGTACCAACAAACTATACTTTTCGCTTTGATTATGATGATGGATCGGTATTGCTTTAGGGCGAATATTTTTTTTTGTCAGAAAAGAAGACCTCTCCCGCCTGCGATAGAATAAAACTCGCCTTTTCTTTTTCAAAGGTTAGGAAAATCCATGAACAATTAATTTTTTTGAATGCCAGAAGTCCTATTATCTTGTTTCATAATGTAGTACCAGATCTCTTCCGGTCATCTGAAGAGGAGAGTGTGCAATAGGATAAATCTTTAATGTTGTGATAGATAGCATTATGTGTGATTTCGATGGCAATCATATCGCTGTTGTTCCCATCACTTGAAGTGATGGGCATAAGCCAGAAGTTTTCCTTCGATGCTTTCATTTGGATTCTAACAGTTCAAAGTGAAGACATCGCTATTAATGAAGTAAAAGTAATAAGATTCTATGAAAATCCACGCTTCAAGTACAACAATTTTAATACGGTAATTGAGGTTATAATTTGGATTTAAACACATGAGTATGGATTGTAAAAATAATGTAGCATGCTCTTTTTGTATTGACAGTCGCGTGACATCTGAATGCACATCATGTTTTTCCGGAATGTATTAATAGTGTAAACAAAAACGAATGACTTATGTAAAATACTCGTGGATTGTCCCATTTGCATAAAAAACACATATGTTTTGTGTATCCCTATTGCAATCCAGTCAATGTGGCAACGATTTTGATCGGAACAAATTTTCCAATAGTGCTGATTCTAGAGCAAATTTTCAATAGCCCGTAGGTAACAATGTTAAAAAAATGATGTTTATTCGCGGAATGATAGCTTGGGTACTCCTCAATATGAATTATACACAACATAATATGAATTGCAGCGAATTGCTGCTATGTATTATTTAACAAAATTGGCTTAAGTCACAAACTACTCCATAACGAACTTTTGTCGCATTCGTCGCTTTGTCAGTTTGGCTTAAGTGCTTTTCTATGCTCCGCACAAACTTATCCAGCCGATTCATTTTGGCTTAAGCTACATGACAGGTGATTGCATGTCGAAACAGACATGACGAATGCGACATATTATTTTGCGACACGACGTAACGCACCCTGCGGATGTAACGTGATAACTTTCCGAACGATTTGTAATGTGGTGGTATTTTCCCTAACTGAAGTTAAAAGACTTTAAATTGAATTTATCGGCTAAATCGATTTGAAATTCAACTAAATGGAAGTTCTTTATTGATGTAAAACTAAACCTTGCTTAACTTTGTTGTTACCACATATTTGTTTCAAATATTACAGCTTGGTTCAAAAACAGGAATTGAAATTAATTATTAAAACTTCTACATTGATTTTCTTGATGATAGCCATATGTTACGTACGGCCGATTGAAAATTTGCTGTAGGATTGTAATTTATAAAACTGAGCAAAAAAGCCATTAATTCATGACCTATTTCGTCAGCGACTTACAGACTTTTTTAGTGTAGAGTGCTGTCGAGTGTGCTAAAGTCTGAAAAAGTCTGTAAGTTGCAGACGAAATGTTGCAGACCTGTCAAAATATAATCTTTCTCATGTGGAATTTAAAGGTATTTGCTCGAGTTTGCTAGTGATAATTTGAAAAAAAAATGTTTCAATGTTTAGTTTTTTTTCATACAGATCAAATGAAGTGTTAATTTAAATTCTCCTAGTTTCCCAATCACAATCGTTCTACTAATACGCTTAATTTTTTTTTTAAATAGTGATAGTATTTGGTATGGTTTATTGTTAAATGACTTTTAATTATCGTGGAGTACTTATACATTTTGCCTTTATGATGATGATAGATTTTTTTTTTCATATTTTGGTAAAATAGTTTAAGAAATATTATCTTTTTGTAGTCTACAGAAGCGTTAACCTTGCGGGTGTAAACAGATGTAGATGACAGTTTTGTATTTTTTTTAAAGTAAGTTGAAAGCTTATACTGTTTGAGGCACTCTTTATATCAGTGATTCTTCTGGTTGAATTTAAAAAAAATCTTGAAAGTGCAATTGTTGCCTAAAAACTATGGCGGGATTTTAGTTACTGGCAATGCCATGGATTTTGTCGGTCCTTTTGATCACTGGGCTATGACGAAAAAGTTAAAATCAGCATGAATCCTAGAGGGTTTGAGCTGTTTAGTGGAATACTTGTAACTATAATTTAGATGAAAAATTAGTAATCTCCATTTAATTCCAACTACCTTTGCTTATCTTCGACAGATACGCGTATTTCGTCTACAATGTGCAGACTTCTTCAGTGTCTCGTACTAATAACTCGACTGGTTATTAGTACGATTGCCAATTAGCATCGATGTTAGGCTCCACCAAAGACTCAGTAGACACATTAGGCAGAGCAGGGGTATACAGAATCAAGTGTAAACACTGCAGCAAAATATATGTAGGTCAAACAAAGAGAACCTTGGCAACAAGGTTCAAGGAGCATCTAGCGGAGGTAACTAAGGCTGTCAAACAGAACGAGAAAGGAATTTCACATAACTTCAAATCAACAGTCGCAGAACACATCTTCACGGAAAATCACGACATAACGACGAATGACATCACAATATTACGGACTACATCTACACCCTGGAAATTAGACGTCGCAGAAAGCTTAGAAATAAACAAACAACAGAACACAAATCTACTAAACAAAGACCAAGGCAACGGTTACACATGGCTCTTCAACTTACTACCCAAACGACATCAAACCCGACGAAGCGGAGCACCCGCTGCTACACAATAAGTATGTTAGGTATAGATGAGAAAGAAGCGAGTTAGATATTAAGTACACTTGTTTTTGACTCAGGATAGGTATAAACAAACTAATAATAAGATAGGTATAAACAACATAATGATAGGTAAACGTTTTGTATTTAGAAAATAGTATATATACGGCAGGTGGCGAAGGTTTTCTTTCAGTCGAGTTATTAGTACGAGACACTGAAGAAGTCTGCACATTGTAGACGAAATACGCGTATCTGTCGAAGATAAGCAAAGGTAGTTGGAATTAAATGGAGATTACTAATTTTTCTTCTAATTTATAGTTACAAGTATTCCACTAAACAGCTCAAACCCTCTAGGATTCTAATTTTTCTTCTAATTTCTAGTCACTCTTAAGAACTGTTTATCAATCAAAACCACCTTAACTTGGAAAATTTTCTGATAAAACCAAATAAACTCCATAATGCTTTGATAAAACTTCCATAAAACATGAATGAAACAAATTTGCAATTAAATTGTTACTAGGGTTATCGAACCATCTTGGAAGTCCAAACTGCACAATTTTACGGATGCATGGGATTTTTGCAAGTAAATTAGATAATGTGTTGTATTTTATTTCCAAGTCCGGATCCATAACAAAAAGTAAAACAAAATCTGTCAAAATTGCAATTCATTCTTGCTTAATATTTCAAGAGTTTGAATATGTCAGTAGTTTTCGTGTACCCAGTCCTCAGCATTAACTAAACCTTAAATAATTGATCATACGAGTTTAAATGCAACACAAGGAATACTAGGGAACCTTAAGCCAAATTCACAAGTGGCCATCTATTTGCTGTTCGAAAAACGTTCATTATGTGAAATATGGAATTGAAACTGTAAGTTTTTAATATTTTCGAACTATTGAAATCCATTTTTAGAACTCATCATAATTAAATAAGTTAAAAATAGTTGCTTGAGCTCGACGGATGCTTAAAAAACCTAAAATTCTATGTTTAGATTTAATTTAAAAGTCAGCTATAGATTCATTCCACACAACCAACGAAACCGTTAACCGATAGTCCACTGATCGGTTTGATGTTTATGGAAAGCAATTTTCCTATTTTTATCACTCCAAACTGTTGTCGTTCTCAGAAAGTTTCCAAATGGAGGGTTTTATATTTTTCCATTCCACTCAAACTGTTCCAATATGCCACCAGCAGGGACGGAAATGGTGATTGTTTATAGAAGACAAGCCCGCATTTCCTTCCGAAGCTTTTATAATGTCGCAAAATACGAGTTCGTCATCACACGGTCCTTGCACGATGCGCTGGTTGTATGATCGGAAAATAGATGCTGATGGGAAACCGGTAGTTTTCTGGGCGGAAATCTTAGACAAACATAAGCAAGGAACTGCTTTGCTATTCAACTGTCGCTGGTGGCTTGGGGGAGAATGGGATCAAACACATCACCGGAGAAGGGTTATTGTGTGGCTTATGTTGTGGGTTGTTGACTCTACTAGATGGTTTTCGTGTTGGGTTTAACGCTTAAAAGTCTTCCTACATTCGGTTGAAACGAAACCGGATCACAAATAATAATCCCCCGAAAAAAAGAACTTCATCGAAAGCATGTAATACAATTTAATACAATTAACTGTTAGTGCGTCGGCAGCCATTAAAGGTGGATACATAAAGGTTTATACGGAACATACTATCGTCATAGTATAAGTCGCACTTAGTCAAAATCTTTTCTGATTTAAAATGATTGATCTCCAGCAACAACTGACTGCCAAAATGCAACGAGCTTTGGATTAAGTCGAACATAACCAGCAAAAAGAATAATGTTTCCTTATACATCTACACAAACATATTTTTCTGCAGACCATAGCACATAAGATTCCATCATATCCATTTGTGCTTCTATTGCTACAGTGCGGTTCGTGGAAAGCTCTTGATTCCAGCAACTGAACTCCTTGCGTAGGTGGTTAATATTTCGTTCGCTCTTTGTCGGAACAGCTGCCCATGTAGTTTGCTACATATCTTTGTTAGTGTTGTAGGTTTTTTTTTATTGCCGTGGATCGCAATAAAGCATGCTCCACACGACTCGTTGGCGCTTTATCATAACCTGCCTCTGTTGTTACAGCAATTCAATCTGTTGCGTTCCTCCCGTCAAGTGGAATAGCAAATATTTGAAATGATTCGTTTTTTTTTCTTTCAATTCACTGGAAATGCTGATTCTTTTGTATGCTGAGCGAAAACGATGAAATGAGTGATAGGTTTTCCATTTTCATTATTCAATACAACATGTTATCCTCATTAATTGGACTAAATGTCAACCACCTACATGATATTTAGAAATGGAACGCCGCCCATTGGAGCGTGTAATTGGAAGTTGTTTTCACATATCGTTGAGAAACATGATGGGTGATCCAATAGCTCAGCCGGTAAAGGTGCAGCTTCAAAGCAGTTCCATACTGAATGCGGCTGAGTTCGTATTCCAGTCTAGTCAAATTTGTCGCTAGACAAATTTTTGATGTATGATTAGATTACGTATAAGCATAAAAAAACTTTCAGTTATTAACTATGGAATACATATAAAAGACTAATTTGAGAGCAGACTATAAGCCAATTATGATTCAATTTCCTCTAAAGATGATAAGAAATTTGATGAGATTTTCTCAGAATGTCGGCTTGAGAGCTTCATTAAGCGAGTCACCAATTCGATTAAAAGCTTTTGCAATTATCAAGAATTCATGAAGTGTTGGATAACATTCAGAATTTTGGATAAAAAAGTTTTGAATGTTTTTAGTTGGAGCTATGAAAACAACAACGTCGTTACATCGGAGTTTCACATGTGGCTGATGATTTTGAGATTCAGATTCACCAGTTGAATAAAATGTTTGCTGTTACTTATAGTTTCTCATTGAAGAGTGAATTTTTCTTGTCTTATGTCGTTGTGTCAAAAATAATGATTACTGCACGGTCGAAAACAAAACTGCTTTCGAAGCAAAACCTTATCGTGAACTAGTTCACGTATTCAGAGTTTTTGCCTCAAACAATAGACTATAGAGCTTTCACAGTTATTAATTGGGAGCTTTAGATGCCTGGTTCCTTTTTGTTGCATTTGTATGGTCGAACAAAACAATTCAAATTTGTTGTGTAAAATTTCAAATCAAATTACGTTGGAATAGTCTTGTACATTAACACCGCCTAGTCAACTTATTGCTACATCAAATCTGACATTTTGAATAGCAATCCATTTTTTCTTTACCAATACAAACAAATCTGTTGCGCCATCTGTTAGGTTATTGCTACTTGACATCTTGTGGAAAGCCATGTATTTACACAGATAAATGAGATGAGGTCGAACGTCTGGCTTCGGTATGAGTGTGTGGCAAGTACAATCATACTCTATGCCAAGGGGATCGAGAAATTTTCCTTACCGAAAAATTTCTAGATCAGACTGGAAATTAAACCCAGCCACCTCCAGCATCGTGTTGCTTTGTAGCTGCAACTTTACCAACTGAGCTATGGAAGGCCACAATGAATCTCATCTTTCACTATATTTTTGGATCTTGTAGCATCCGTAGCTATCTTGTTGGAATAATCCTTGCTTGTTATTTGGAGCAAGCAAGTATGTTTTGAAATTTGTCGTTCTGGCTATGCATTTTTTTAAAGAGCTCTGTATTTTCTTCGTCTGTTCATAAAATTTATCCTGACTGTCAAAAATATCAAAATCTTCGAACACATCAATATTGAAAAAAACAGTTTTGGAACTCGGCTCTCTTTCTGACATATAAATTATTTTGTTCGAATTCCAACTTGCAAAATCCGCACGGAAACAATTTGGAATGATTTGTTTCCGCCGAAGAAGTAGTGTGCAGAGATGAATTTTATTTCCCGGGTTAAACTCCGCGGTTGCGTTTAAACTTCAAGGAAAACTGTAATTTTGCTGTAGACTTAATTCCGATCACGGGAATTCAAATCCCGGGCTCCGTTTGAAACATACAGGTGCCCAAATCCCGTAACGTTTTTTCCGAACTGTAAACCAGCAAAAGATGTGAGTGTCGGAGCAGTTCTATCCGTATTACGGAAGTATCAACAACAGTACTTTTTCGTAGATTCTCGATGACCCTACAATCGACAGAAAGGTAAGGGACTATATCAAGCGTCATCCTTCATTATCAGTTCGAGATGTGGCGGGAAAAGTTATGTTTTTTGGCGACTAATGTTATGCGTGCCAAGGAGAGAATGGGCCTGCAGACTCGTTGGAAGCATGGGGTCAAGTCTACGCGAAGAAGTGTCTACAAAAAAGGTTGCTTCCCTAGATCAAACAGTATAGCATGCCTACAATCTTTTGGTCTGATCTTGCTTCCTACCATAACTCTAAATATGTACTAGAGTGGTACAAAAGGAACAATGTCGTATTTGTACCACAATAGATGAATCCACCAAACTGCCCAGAGATTTGCCCTATCGATTCTTTCTGGGCATTGATAAAGGCGAAGCTAAGAAAACACACGAAACCAGCGGATAGTGTTGAAAATTTAAGAAAGATTGCCAAAAGTAGTGAAAATGGTTGGAGAAAGAATTGTGCAGAAGTTGTGTTAATGGAAAAGTTAGAGCACTTGCCTACCCTGCGAAAAATCAAGCAAATTGAAATACAAATGGAAAGATAAAATACCCCGCAGTGGGATGTTAGGCAAAAATGTCGTTGGTTCGAGTACCACTGTACACATGCCCTTTTCGCTCAATTTTCATAAAAACATCTGTTAAATTTCCAAGCCTGCCGCACACTAGCGGAACTATCAAAACTTTCTCTTCATATCTTTAATTCTAGCCAAAAAACATTGTTGTTCACTCTCGGTGCCTCATGGTGATGAGCGAACATCTCCTTCTACATCATAATCGTTACTCCTCGCACGGAGAATATATAACATAACAATTAATGTAAGATAAAATTGTTATTTACTGTGTTTGTAAATAAAATAATAAAATAATACATTATGGTCTTTTTTATTTGAGAATGAAAGTGTATCTATACTTTTTGGAACAATATATAGTTGCTGATAACGTGATTTAGTTCATGGTTTTTGCTCGGATTCATGATTGCCATTCACGGATCTGGGTTTGGATTTTTTTTTCGTGTAACATAGTACGAGTTTATCTTAAACTTACGAGTGTTTAGTTTATTTTCAATTCAATTATTTGTAAAGGGTCAATCGAATCATCTCTACAGAACCAAGTTTTCTAGTTTATATACATCAGTTATCTTAGAACGAATCCCTGCCCTTCGGTTCAGAAAGGGGTATGGGCGCGTTCTGTCGAGTCGGTCGCGGCAGATTTCATGTGTGAATCGGCTGCCCCATCAACGTTCAAAAGTGCCTGAACCAAATGGACAGCTTCTAATGATCACTTGAAGATGCGATGGGGGATCATTGCCCTGTTATTCCCAAATGAAGCACGTTGTAAAACGTTTCTTGTATTCTATAACCAAACATGATGGAATTGAGTAAACGAGCGAAAACTCAACGGGAATGATCTCTCATATGCATCCGTCGAACCATTCTGAACGGCCGTTGTGAGAATATCACCATGAAAATCTCACATGCGCATAGCGTGTTACCAATCACTAATCCCTTTTTCTTTCTATTCTCTTCCCTATTCTATGACCACGAGCAATATCACATCGTCATCCTAAAGTCAACTCTTCAAATGAAGTAACACCGAGACAACACAGAGCAATAAAGAACGGTATAAACCCTAACCAATTTTACTTTCAGACAAATTTTCTAACACAAGGTAACCCAAGTAGCACACTACGATCATAATTAGTTGTAGTAACTTGATTATAACTTAGCAAGTCATATTTATGTTATCTCAACCGAATAGCAACTAGTGTGCTACTAGGGAAGCAATCAAATGACCATTACAAAATATACTGAATATCATCATATCGACATAATATATAACGGGAAAAGGGAGGGACCATCAGGGCACCCAAGTGAAACGATTTGGATAGGGAGCGTGAGACTGCCTCCTCCCTATTGTTAACATTTCGTGGAACGAGGGCGGGCTCTTCGACCCATCTATTGGGTTTATTCTGTCAATCGAAGGCTCGACTCTAATGCTGTATGTGTGAACTTGCTTTTGGAAGGAGATTCTCTTCCCTTTATTCGCGGGTTTCCCGTAAGTGTCTCTGCTTACGGGCCCGCCCAAACGTTTTTGGCCCTTCATACAGGAGTTTGAAGATCACAAACAACAGTAGAATCCTGATCAAATCGTTTTTCAGATTATTCCACTGCTATGGAAAGTTACCTTGCTACAATAGATGGTAGTATCTCATCATCATCATCATCATCATCATCATCATCAGTTATCTTAGAACGAATGTTAGAGGAGTAGACCCGATTACTTGCGGTCTTCTTGAGCTCAATAGGAATAACAATTTAATAGATGGGATCATAGGCAGAAATTTAAAGTATGGTTCAAATAATATATTTATGTGGGGCAGCCCCGGTGTAGTGGTTAACATCCGTAGGGTCTATTCATAAACCACGTAGACTTTTCTGGAGGGAGGGGGCGAAAAGTAGGTACTTTCAAACATTTATAACGCTCTCGCACATCAATGAAGCACGCACAACGTCCCTTTACGTTTTGTTTGATTTATTGACATGTCGGTGCACACTTTATACTATATGTTGTTACAGCAAAGAAGCGCAAATTCAAATTGTAGTGCGGAAAGAAATCTTGCACACAGTCAAATGTCACAGATGTTACATTTAATCGAATTGAAAAACAAGTAGGAGTAGCACCTGCAAGTGTAAAATCAATTATTGAAAAATTTGGAACGCACAATACAATTACCGATTTGCCGAGATCTTGACAAAAACACTGCGCTAGTGACCCCAAATTGGACAAATATGTTGTGAAATTGATCAATAAGAACAAATCGATTTCTATGCGTGATTTGGCCAACCGCCAGGAACATCGTATGGAATGGTCCAACGAATCAAACGGTGATAAAATTGGCCTTAAAATTTACGAAAAACCGAAAATCGCCAAACAAAGTTCTATACAGAAATAAACTGCCAGAAATAGATCGCGGAAGCTCAAATTTTGGAGAACGACGATCAGTGCATTTTAATGGATGACGAAACTTACGTGGAGGAAGATTCAAAAACTTTTTCTGGCCCACAATATTACAGGGAAATCATTGGCAATGATGTGCCTGACTCAAAGATGTTCGTGCAGGTTGAGAAGCTTGGATAAAAGGTGCTTGTTTGACAGGTAATTTGCAGTTGCGGTTTACCTTCATCCAGTTTTTTCATGAAAGGGACTATAAACGCCGAAGTATACTGGAAAGAGTGCCTACAGAAGCGGATTTTGCCATTATAAAGCAGCACACAACTCTACAACTTTTCTGGCCGGATTTGGCATCTGCCCACTATGCTCGTTCGACGATTGAGTGGTTGGGGGAAACCATATCGATTACGTGGAAAAGAATATTAGCGCACCAAACTAACAGCAGCTCCTTCCAATTGACCGTTGTTGGGCAATTGTCAAAAGAATCCTTAAAAAAATAGCAACATGAAACATGAACATGGATCAGTTCAAAAGAATTTGGAAAACTGCGACGGATAAATGAAGTCTGGCAATCGTGCAGAAATTGATGAGTGAAGTAAAACTCAAAATTCGTTTGTACGTTAGGAATGAACTTTCTGTCTAAGTTTGATCTCAAAATGCTCTTCGAACATCCTGTGCTGAAATGAAGATTTTTGATTTGTTAAGTCAACGTTTATTTTACGTCAAAAAATATTTGAAACTTTTCGATTAGAAAAAAAAATCGTCTTTCATATATTTTTCATATATAAAATTCTACAACTGAAAATATACCTGTAAACTTTTTTAAACTTCTTCTGGTATTGATTGGAATAAAAAATAAAATGCTCGCAAGAGGAATTGTAATGAAAACATAGTACAATAAGAATTCAGTATATAGTATGCTCACCTTCGCATTAATCACTGTTCGTAGACGTTTTTGGCATGTCGTAAAAGGAGGTTATGCTTCATCGATGTTCAGCTAGGCTTTTTTTGAAGCTGTGAACAGATTGGCTAGTTTGGATTATCAACCTGTCTATCCAAAATCGACAGCAAATTGTAGATATGGCTGAGGTCTGGTGATTGTGGTGGCCATTCCAACAGTTTTCTTCTATTTACTATGCAGTTGATTTCAAAGCTGTGTGCTTTGGGTCATTGTCCTGCTGAAAAATGAAGTTTTCCTTGAGTCCTATTTTAAGGCAGCCCTATGTTTGCACCTTTAAACTGAAGAAATGATCCATTAATGTAATTCATCCCATATAAAAAGTAGGGTAAGAGGATGTAATGTTAGCCTAGCTCCTTCATTCGGCCTATGTACCAAATGTATCATTAATTTAGCGATAATCAACAAAATCGTGTTGCTATTAGCATGATAGATGTAATCCAAAGCAAATGAGAATGTTGCGAACATATTTTTTTGTATGTTCCCAACTATGGCCTGTTGTATCAATAACGTAGTAAAAAGGTTGTTATTGGTAAAATTTCAAGTGGAAATGCATAAATTTGCGGTTGTTTAAATTCAAGTGCATTGCCCAGTGAACAAGCGAACGGTACAGTTCGTTCGGTCCGCTTTCCGTTGCTTTGGAAGCTTTTCACGAGTTGATTCAATTCTTCAGTTTAATAATTTTTTCGCGATCGCGAGTGAAATCGAGTCCTGGTTTTATTAAGAAGAAAAGGTTGTGTGATAAACAGTGCAACAACGTAATTAATTGCAATTAGTAATATTGCGACGATCGAAAAGCCATATTGCTCCGCATCTATACGGCACGCACACCAGCAGTCCATCGTGTGTAGCGTGCAATCGTTCATCTGCTAACCACCACCGACCAACAACATCATCATCATCGATCAGCTCCACGCGGCCACTCATCGTCGCTCGGCAGCAGCAGCACATTCGTCGCCCGGCTGCAGTAGATCCGTGATACATATAAGATAAGTTTTTGTTTCCTTCTCTTCTGAATACAAGAAGCGTTATTTTTATAGTGTGTGTGAGTGTACGGGAGTGATTGAGAGTGTTTGAGAGTGTTTGAGTGTGTGCTTAGCTTTAGTTTTTTTTTTTTCTGTGTTTAGTTATATATAGATTCAGTGGTTGAGCGTCATAAGCTCCCACGAACGAGCCATGGATGATTTATCGCAAGATGAATCATCTATGGCGCAAAATGATGGGGTAGCTCATACAGTTACCCGATCACGTGCATATCCAGACAGTTCAACTGGTCCTTGGGTTGTCTATTTTCAGCCCAAATCGAAACCTCTGAATGTCTATCAAATTTCGAACGATCTGACCAAACGATTCTCGGCC
This sequence comes from Aedes japonicus, assembly GCA_034211315.2. NCBI lineage: Eukaryota > Metazoa > Arthropoda > Insecta > Diptera > Culicidae > Aedes > Aedes japonicus. Next base: position 122,811 of record JASCZW010006109.1, read on the forward strand.
GTGACCGAGATAATTAAAGTTAGACCGAATAAACTTCGGGTCGTTGTGTCCAACCTCAAGCAAGCTAATGAGATTGCTGTCTCCCAGCTCTTTACTCTAGAATATAGAGTGTATATCCCAGCTCGGGGTATTGAAATTGAAGGTGTGGTCACCGAAACGAGTCTAACCCCTGAGATCCTGCTGAAGCGGGGGGTTGGTCGCTTTAAGAACCCCCTGCTTCTCCCAGTTCAGATACTGGATGTGCGCCAACTAGGCTCAGTATCGACCAATAAGGGCGAAAAAAAAATTCACACCATCAGACTCGTTTCGCGTGACATTCTCTGGCTCAGCCCTCCCTCAATACGTTGAGTTGGGAAAACTTCGGCTACCTGTGCGATTGTTTGTACCTCGGGTCATGATTTGCCAGAAATGCCAGCAGATGGGACATACGACCTCCCATTGCGGCAATAAGGCGCGCTGCTCCAACTGTGGGGAGAGACATGAGGATGGCGCGTGCGCAGACAGCACACCTAAATGCGCTATTTGCAAAGGAACTCCTCCTCATGCTCTCTCATCGTGCCCGGCGTACAAACAACGTGGGGAAAAATTAGAACGCTCGCTAAAACAGCGTTCCAGGCAATCTTTTGCTGAAATGGTGAAAAAAGCCTCACCATCACCCGATGCCAATACAAATCCCTTTGCTCCTCTGTCAGATGACGAGTCTGACTTTGATTCGGCTGAAGAGGGAACATCGTTCACCTTTCCGGAAGGTGCATCAAGGAAGCGAAGACGCGTCCGCCCACGGAAAGTTGCTGAAAAGAAGCCCGAGACCAGCTTGCCCAATTCAAGGAAAGATGGAAGAAAGGAAAATCCTAGTCCACCTGGTTTTCGTAGTACTAACTACACCCAGGACTTTCCATCTCTCCCGGGGACATCCAAAACCCCTGCAGCCCCAATTTTAAGAACAGAAGCCCCCTCCTCAAGTGGGCTGTTCTCATTTGATGACATTGCCGAAGGTATCTTCAAATACCTCGAAATTTCTGACCCTCTCAAAAGCATTGTTTTGGCAATGCTTCCAACAGTGAAGACTTTTTTGAAGCAATTGACAATTAAGTGGCCCCTCCTTGCAGCTATCATTTCCTTCGATGGATAATTTTCCAAATGAGGTCGGGGATTTGATCACTGTTTTACAGTGGAATTGTCGAAGTTTGATTCCTAAATTGGAATCATTTAAATTTTTAGCTCACACTACCGGTTGTGATGCATTCGCTTTTTGTGAAACATGGCTCTCTTCCGAAATCAATCTTCTGATTCATGATTTAAATATTATTCGTCTTGATCGTGAGGATTCGCGTGGAGGGGGAGTACTTTTGGGGATCAAAAAGTGCTACTCCTTCTATAGAGTGAATTTTCCTCAAACTCCAGGTATTGAAGTTGTCGCATGTCAGGCTGTTATTAAAAATAAAAGCCTTTGCATTGCTTCTGTATATATTCTTCCTAGAGCCTCGATAATCCGAAAACAACTCTCAGACATTTGTTCGGTCCTTCCTTCTCCACGGTTGGTCATGGGAGATTTTAACTCTCACGGTACAGGCTGGGGAGAACTGTACGATGACAACCGATCTTCCTTGATATATGACCTCTGTGACAACTTCAATATGACAGTTCTTAACAATGGAGAAGTAACACGTTTGGCTGGTACATCCTCAGTTGGCAGTAGATTAGACCTCACACTTTGTTCGAATTCATTATCGTTGGATTGCACATGGAATGTGATTCAAGATCCCCACGGTAGTGATCACTTGCCCATAAAAATTTCGGTTGCCACCGGGTTCAATCCTTCGAAATCTGTCAACGTCGCGTATGATCTTACCCGTCACATCGATTGGACAATGTTTAGGACAGCAGTAGATGAAGCCGTAACGACGGTAGAAAGGCTTTCACCGTTGGAAGAATATAACTTCCTCTCCAACCTGATCTTAGACAGCGCGCTTCAAGCTCAAACTCGACCAGTTCCAGGAACGTCATCTCGCAGGAAACCTCCTTCTCCATGGTGGGATCAGCAATGCACCGAGGTTTACCGTAAAAAGTCCGACGCGTTTAAAGTTTTCCGTAGACGTGGAACACCTGAGCACTTCGAAGTATACACGGCTCTCGAACGCGAACTTAAGAGCCTCATCAAGGCCAAGAAACGCAGTTACTGGCGAACATTTGTGAACGGGCTATCGCGCGAAACGTCGATGAGTACTCTTTGGAACACGGCGCGAAGGTTGCGTAACCGAACTACGAACAACGAGAGCGAGGAGTACTCGGACCAATGGATCCTCAAGTTCGCGCGAAAAGTCTGTCCAGATTCTGTGCTGGCACGGATGATTCCTCGCGAAAACACGAATTCGATAGATGAGATTAGCCAACCCTTTTCAATGGTAGAGTTCTCTCTCGCACTCCTCTCGTGTGGCAATACGGCTCCAGGGGCTGATATGATCAAGTTCAACTTGCTTAAGAACCTCCCAGACGTCGCGAAGAGGCGCATGTTGAACTTGTTTAATCAGTTTCTGGAACTCAACATTGTACCGGATGATTGGAGACGGGTGAGAGTTATTGCCATTCAAAAACCTGGTAAGCCCGCGTCCGACCACAACTCCTATCGACCCATCGCGATGTTATCTTGTATTCGAAAGTTGTTGGAGAAAATGATCCTTTTCCGTCTGGACAAATGGGTTGAGACGAACAACCTGCTTTCAGATACTCAATATGGTTTCCGTAGGGGTAAGGGAACGAACGACTGTCTCACGTTGCTTTCCACGGATATTCAGTTAGCTTTTGCTAAAAAGAGCAAATGGCTTCTGTATTCTTGGACATAAAGGGGCTTTTGATTCAGTATCTGTTGAAGTTCTTTCAGATAAACTCCACGCTTGTGGCTTTTCTTCATTAATGAATAATTTTTGTACAATTTGCTGTCAGAGAAACATATGAGCTTTTCTCATGGAACCTCTACAGCTTCACGATTTAGCTACATGGGTCTCCCCAGGGATCATGTTTAAGCCCCTTTTGTATAATTTTTATGTCAAAGACATTGACGGTTGTCTAGGTGACAACTGTACGTTGAGACAACTTGCAGATGACGGCGTAGTGTCTGTCACGGGATCCAATGGGGTCGATCTGCAAGGACCCTTACAGGATACCTTGGACAATTTGTCTACTTGGGCTTTAGAGCTAGGTATCGAATTCTCTACGGAGAAAACTGAGTTGGTAGTTTTTTCTAGGAAGCATAACCCAGCACAACCGAAGCTTCAAATTTGGGGTAAGCCGATAACTCATTCCATGTCATTTAAATATCTTGGGGTCTGGTTCGATTCTAAGTGCACCTGGAGATCCCATATTGAGTATGTGAAGCGAAGGTGCCAGCCAAGGATCAATTTTCTCTGCACAATTACCGGAACCTGGTGGGGAGCTCATCCACAAGATCTTCTAACGTTGTACCGGACAACGATTTTGTCGGTTATGGAATACGGTAGTTTTTGTTTTCAGTCAGCGGCTCGGTCGCACTTCATTAAACTGGAACGTATTCAGTATCGGTGTCTTCGTATAGCGTTAGGTTGCATGCACTCGACTCACACCATGAGTCTTGAAGTGCTGGCTGGCATGTTGCCACTCTCGGATCGGTTTTCAGAATTATCTCTCCGGCTCCTCACCAGGTGTGAAGTTATGAACCCCCAGGTGATCGAACATTTTGAGAAGCTCCTTGAGTTGAATCCTCAAACCCGCTTCATGACCTTGTACCATTTGTACATAACACAGGATGTCAGCCCTTCGCCGAACATTTCCAATCGTGTTTGCTTCTCCGATTTCGACAATTCGGTTCATTTTGATTTATCCATGAAGCAGGAGCTTCGTGGAATCCCAGAGCATCATCGTCCTATGATTGCTCCGGTGATTTTTGCTGCAAAGTTTGGCCAAGTTGATTCCACTAAATCGTTCTTCACTGACGGATCAATGATAGAGGAGTCAGCAGGCTTTGGTATATTTAATGAAATTTATAGCGCCAACCGTAAACTTCAAGCTCCTTGTTCCGTGTATGTCGCTGAATTGGCGGCAGTACATTTTACGCTAGAAATTGTTGCCTCATTAACACCGGATCAGTACTTCATTTTCACGGATAGTCTCAGTTCTATAGAGGCTATTCGCTCCTTGAGGCCGGTAAAGCACTCCTCGTATTTTCTCATGAAAATACAGGAGCTTCTAAGTGCTTTATCTTCGCGTTATTTTATCATCACCTTTGTATGGGTCCCATCTCATTGTTCAATTCCGGGCAATGAGAAAGCGGACTCGCTTGCAAAGGTGGGCGCTATGGAAGGCGATATTTGTGATCGACAAATCGCCTTCAACGAATTTTTTACTATTTTTCGTCAACAGACACTCGTCAGCTGGCAGTGTAAATGGAGTAAAGGAGATTTGGGGCGATGGCAACATTCTATCATCCCAAAGGTGTCGAAGAAATCTTGGTTTAGCGGGATGGATGTGGGTCGAGACTTCATTCGTGTCATGTCTCGCCTCATGTCCAATCATTATTCTTTGAACGCTCATTTATACCGGGTTGGGCTGAGCGACAGCAATCTCTGTGAGTGTGGACAAGGCTATCAGGACGCAGATCACGTTATTTGGTCTTGTGCTGAGCATTCTGGAGTCAGATCTGAGCTTTATGATTCCCTTCGGGCTCGAGGTAGACAACCCAATGTGCCAATTCGAGATATTTTGGCTGTACGTGATTTGGAGTACATGAAACTCATTTATGTGTTTTTGACTAACATTAGCCTTAGATTGTAGTTAGTTTAACCTGTATGTTTACTTTAAGTTTTTTTTATATGTGTATGTATGTGTGTTTTTTTTTCTTTTTAAAAAAATGTTCAAGTCAAAAGAAAACCATAAATTGTATAGTTATAAGTGTTTCAATAATTTAGAATTTAAATTTAATGTGTTATGTAAACCATACTTTAAATTCCCACCCTCTATCCCATCCGTTATTTGTAATTCCTATTAACCTCGAGACGGCCGCGAGTAATCGGCTCTATCTTCCTAACTTTAGTTTTAAGATAAATGATATATAAAAGTATGAAAATTTGGCTCTGTAAAGTTAATTCGATTGAGCCTGTACAAATAAATGATTATTAAAAAAAATATATATATATTCAAGTGGCTCATCTTAACACAAATCGAATAGACAAAATCATAGTATAGTGAATTATAATGTTTTCATTACTGAATGGCTGATAAATCATATATGAGCTTCATGTAAGTGTTTCGAGGCAGTTTTACTTTAGTTTATGTTGTGAAATGTTGTATTAAGAAAATCCAGTACAGCTTACAATGCCTAAATTCATAAAATTAGAAAAAAAAACCGTACAAAGACTGCATTTAGTAATAAATCAATCGAATGGGACGAAGTTGCATCCACAAATAGACCCAATTTGGTGCTTAAAGACCGACATTAAATCCACATCCCGCGAAAGTTTTTGGCATTATAAAAAAAGTTGTGTAACTTTTCGTGATACATGCTACCAAATGACTTATCAAACTTATCTTTGCAAGTGTATAATTAGTTGAACCTCGCTTACAGCTTAAAAACTTTATGAGTTAAAATGAAAAATGTGATCGCTGGTTGCATAATAGGCTGAGTCAAGGGACACATACCCTATTTATGATCCATACGGCTCTGACGGCTCTGAATGATCCATAAAATACAGCAATGTGATCCATACTTTATATTAATTTTAGCCAAAAAATGTCAAAAATGTACCGTTATATATCTAGGAAATGTTAAATAAAATTGTACGGATTACCCATAAATATATTGATGAAGTTTTTTCAGAAGCAGATAATTTCTCATCTCCATGCGAAGCGCTAGGAGCGGACAGTAATTTTGTTGCTAGAACGCAAAGACATGAAGAGAAAGTGTATTGATAGGTCCGTATAGGCAACGGCAGGCTTTGAAAATGAAAGATACAAGATTGAAAACGAGCGGAGGGCATTTGAACGGTAGTATCCGATCAGGCACATAACCCTTTGTCATACTACCCTATGCAGGATAGGCAAGGGGGGAAAATCCCTTGACTGACAAAAGGTTATGCAACCGATCGTGCTCTTATACTACCTATTGATTGTTTCTAGTTCTAGCGATTTGTCCGTCTCCTAATACTGCCTAACACGGGTGAGAAATTATCTCCCGCTGTTGGGTTTATTTTTAGCATCCTAGCGCTTCGCATGGAGATGAGAAATTATCTGCTTCTGGAAAAAACTTCATCAAAGATCGTTACTTCCGTGCTGGGGAGAATACAAAAAATAACAATCAAAAGTGCATAAATATATTGCCAATGTTCCATAAAAGGTTCAATATCACTATTCAAAATTGTAAAATTAATCCTTAGAATGCAACGTTTGGGAAATAAAGTATATGCATATGATCAATAAATTATTGAAAATAATCCATAAACTAATCGCCCATGATCCATAACAGGTTTGAAAATGAACCACAAACTTCTTAATATGGTCCATAGCAAATCAACTTTATGCATTTGAAACAATGGGTATGATCCATACATTTTGCCGGAATTATTCTAAATTTGGGTAAAATCTTTTTAAACTTTGGCTGCGGGGGAATCGAAACTTGACTGCGCTACTATTCAGATTTATTAACATGTTGGTTCCTTTAGCAGCTTAAATATTGCTATAACAGAACGATCGGATCATATCCATTTCCCTATGAATATTGACCAGAGTTTTATGGGTTATAAAAGCGTTTTTTATTGAACGATTTTAACTCTTTTAAGCATCGTTTATTAATTTTAATATGCAACAGTATGTTTGCCTTATTTTAAGAAGCAACTCTTTCACGTTTTCATTCATTATATGAATGTAACGATCTACAGTCAGAATGTCTTCGATTTGCACGAGATTTCATGCTTCACAGCATTCGGTACGCTCTGCTCCGAAAAGCTTTCTCCCGATTTCATCCAAACAATTAAAATTGGCTCTCATCAGACCACACAAGTTGTTTCCAGAATTCAACGGACTGTTCAGCATACTTTTGAGCAAATTTTAATCGTTTGATTTTTTGGACTTTTCTAATTAGAAGCCACTGAGTCCCATACTTGCTCTTCAATCTCACGTAACATCTGCATTAGAAAAAAATGGACAAAAATTGCCGATTTTTCATGCCTTAGCATTACATTTGTTGATGTTGAACATAGTTGATGTTACTTCAAAGCTACTCAATTCGGTCACAATGAAGTCGCTGTAACCAATTACGACACCAATTAGGAGGAGACTCTCGATCAAGAGATAACGTTCAGGCCACATTACCACAATGTAATAGCGAAAGCAAACCGGTAGCTTGGATTTATTTTCAAAATCTCTGAAGACTTCCGGGACCCTCTGTGTCTGAAATCACTGTACTGTTCGTTGAGGCGCTCATTACTGGAAAATAGTGTCGTTGTCTGGAGCCCTTATCAACGCTGTTGGATCGCGAGGCTGGAGTCTGTCCAGCGTAGGTTTGTTCGCTATGCACTACGAGACCTACACAGCGGGACGCAGCAAACCTTCCTGCCTACGAAGATCGGTGTCGATTGCTTGGAATCGATACGTTAGAACAAAGGAGGCGCAGAGTGCAAGCTGTTTTTGCGGCTAAGGTGATCACCGGTGAAATTGACTCTCCGGAACTTCTCAATCAACTGAGCTTCTATGCACCTGAACGAGTGATACGACAACGAAACTTTTTGCACCTTGTGCCTCGTAACCTCTGCGTTTAATAGTGTTTATTCCTTGTTCGATTTTAATATGCCAATATGACGATTTTTTGTTGCTTGAGTGGGTTTACCTTCACCCGCACTGACAAAACTACCCATGCAGCATCAATCATAGTAACCCATGAGTCAGCAGACAAAATTTGACAGTTCTATCAGTTGAAAACTAACCGTGATGGCAAAAACAGTGAAGCAACTCGAAAACGGACATCGTGCGGCACTATGTGGACGCCGGATACGCCCGTTCCGGCATCTAAAAGATCTTGGCACTATTAGACAACAATCAGAGCATCGAAAGAAAGCCTGGTTTCGGACGGCCGATGACCCTGAGCGGCAAGATGTTTCAAAGGATGCTGAAGAGGAAGACCGAGGGAAAAGTGGTCGGTTCAACCGGCCAAAAAGTGAAAAAGTACCTGGCGAACTTGAACATACGCAAGATAGTTTAAGAGAAATCCAAGGAATTTTTAGTTTGTTAACACCAAACGAAAGGATCACGGACTACCAGTTGAGATTTTCTTGGGAAATGATTTTGCCAGTTCTGCATTGGATAAGTGTAATCTTTTTGCAGATCATTTTAAAGTTTCTTTCAATAGATTTTCGACATCACCATCTCATCAACTAGCTTGTAGAAACACGTCACGTGATTTCTGCTCTCTGCGAAATTGTCATTGCGAGAGTGCAAGCTTCCTCCTGACTGGAAAATTTCCGTTATGTTCCCGGTGCATTAAGGGGGGACAGTTAGAACGAGAAATCATTTTTGAAAAAAATCTCCCCTTGAGTTTTTACACAAATCCATCGATTTTTTTTTACAATTATTTAATATAAATATTTTTTTCAACAAAATGACGGCCATTAGAATGCGTTGAAAACGTTGTATTTTGCTTCTGCCGGCTTTCCTGGTCGCAGTTTTGATCTGAAACCTGCTAACCCAAAAAAATCACATTAATTACATTTACATTTAGTAGATGAATTGAAAAGAAAGTTGAAAAAAAATTGCGCTTGTGGTGTAACTTTTAAAAAAAAATCCACATTTTTGCCGCCATTTTATCACATTTTTCCTTATTAAAATATTGCCGCCATTTTATCACATTTTTTCTTATAAAATATTACAATAATTTTTAATTCAATTTCGAGTCATCGCCAGCATAAACTCCGAAAGTGCTGTTTTGAGCAACACACAATAGAAAATAGGTCTTCTCGGTCAAGCGTCTCTTTATACCTGCTGCGCGCGAAAAAGGCGTCTTTGAGAAACGATGAAAAGAAACACTTGGAGTTCGAATTTCGAAAAAAAGGTTCAGGAGCGTATTCTACGGGAAATTTACTAACTTTTTATGAAAAAAAATGAATTTTTTGGCATTCTAACTGTATAACCCCCTTTAAAAAGGCGACAAGCTAAACACCGAGAATTATCGATAAGTAACTTCCTTGTGTGCTTGTTCGAAGATCTTTGAGATTATCATTAACGACATGTTGTTTGATTCTTTTAAAAATTACATATCCTCGGACACGGTGTTTACTCCAAAAGATGTGCTTTGACGAACCTTGTGCAGTTCACTTCTTTCTGCTTGCGGACATAGGATCTCGGCGCATAAATTGACGCTGTATGTTCCGACCTGAAAGCTGCGATCAAGGGCTCTTGCGTGAATGTCTGGACGTGTCTGGAAACTGGGAATATTGGATGTGAATCTTTTGAAACATTCACCAACTTATAAGGCGTACCACAAGGAAGCAACGTACGGCCTCTGCTGTTTTCCATATTCATCAATGAGCTATCGGAGGCACTGCCGCCAGGATGCAGTTTATTTTATGCTGATGATGTCAAAATCTACATGGAAGTGAAATGTATCGAGGACTGCCTCGAATTAAAAGTGTTAATTGATCATTTTGCAGACTGGTGTACCAGAACTATGCTTACTTTCGTTGCATAGAAAATTAAGACCAATAATACATGACTTTAATATTGCTGATCAACCTCTTGAACGTGTCCAGCAAGTACGTGATTTAGGAGTTATCCTTGACCCAGCGCTGACCTTCTGATTGCATTACAACGACATAATCTGCAGAGCTAACTAGAAATTAGAAGAAGAATTAGTATCTTCCATTTAATTCCAACTACCTTTGCTTATCTTCGACAGATACGCGTATTTCGTCTACAATGTGCAGACTTCTTCAGTGTCTCGTACTAATAACTCGACTTCGAGTTATTAGTACGAGACACTGAAGAAGTCTGCACATTGTAGACGAAATACGCGTATCTGTCGAAGATAAGCAAAGGTAGTTGGAATTAAATGGAAGATACTAATTCTTCTTCTAATTTCTAGTTACAGGTATTCCACTAAACAGCTCAAAACCCTCTAGGATTCATCACTGCAGAGCTAATTGACAGCTTGGATTTATTTTCAAAATAGCAAACGAATTCCGCGACCCTCTCTGTCTTCGGTCTTTGGTGCGGTCGATCTTAGAATCTAATGCTGTGATTTGAGGCCCGTACCAGTCATGTTGAATTGATAGGATTGAAACAATTCAACGGAAATTTTTAAGATAAGCGCTCCGTTCTCTCCCGAGCAGGAAGCAACAACATATTAATACCTAGTTTCGATCTTGATAACTGGCCTTATTATTAAAGAGCTCAGATTAGGAGGTAAAACACCGAAACATAATACCTATGAATTGCAAGCAAAATATCTCTCGAATAACAAAACTTGTTATTTCGGATATCTGGTAATACCTGGTAAAAATGAGAGGTGCAATTTTGGCATTGTCTTTCTTTAATTTGGTACTCGCATTACATTGTATTTTACTGAGCTTTTAAATACCAAGGCCAATTATCAAGTTATTCGTTCCTGCTCGAGCTGCCATGGAAAAACCCTTTCAATCTACCACCATACGAAGATCGATGTAGGCTAATTGGCATAGAGACTTTGATGAAACGAAGAAATTGCGTGCAAGCAGTCCTTCGAAAGTCCTTTTGGGAGATACAGATTTGTCGGAAACCATCGCACAGCTAAACATATACGCACCAGAACGAATCCATCGCCAACGAAATGTCTGCATCCGGAGTCTCGTCATGCTCAACATATTGGATCATGGATCAGCCACGCTTCATATCACCTAGCTTCAACCAATCGTACATTCTGTTTGATTTCAACACTTCTGCTACTACATTCCAGCGTAAGCTTTCGGCTAGGTGCTGAGAGGAAATTGGGACGCTTTCTAGTATTTCGAAACATCTTTCTGGGGAGAGTGAATTCATCGCTACAGTTAGAACGAGTTAAAAAACTCATTTTTGAAAATTATGTTTCAAGGGGAAGTTTTTACTCAAATGAATCGAAACTTTTTTATAATTGTAAGTGTATCCATGTTGTGTACAAAAATAATTTATTCAAATTTTTTCCAGCAAAATGGCGACCGTTAGAGTGCGTTGAAAAAGTCATTGTATTTTGCTTGTGCCGGCTCTGCTGGTCGCAGTTTTGATCTGAAACCTGCTAACCCAAAAAAAAATATTAATTACATTTACAATTAGTAGATGAATTGAAAAAAAGCTAAAAAAAATTTTTTTGCTTTTTTGGCGTAACTTTTTTGAAAAAATCCAAATTTTTTCCGCCATTTTATCACTTTTTACCATATTTAATAATAAAATATTACAATAGTTTTTAATTCATATAGAAGGTAATACTATAATAAAGAAATCCTATAAGTTTCAGTGTAATCGAATTATTAGTTTTTGAGTTATCACCGGCATAAACTCCGAAAATGCTGTTTTGAGAAAAACGCGTTGAAAGTTTTAATAACCGGTCTGCGCGCGAAGAAGGCGTCTTCGCAAAACGATGAAACGAAACACTTTCGTTCGAATTTCGAAAAAAAGGTTTCAAAAAAGGATTCCACGGGAAGCTTACTAACTTTTTATGCAAAAAAAATATTGTAATTTTTGGTCATTCTAACTGTATATCCCCCCTTAACTTACTGTTCACCCAAATGACAAATGTTTAATTTTAATCTATGTGCATACTATGTATTCTGTTTAGGCTTGTAGTTGATGAATTAGAAAAGTATGGGGTTTTTTCGCCTCCATGATGCGGTATCTGCATGAGGCAGAATTATGCAGGCTTTTCCCTATCGAAACTTCAATAAGACTGCTAGTCAGATGGAAAAAGTGATTCGACTAAACAAATAAACTAATGCTAATTCCTACAAAAGAAAACCAGTCGTTTGATTTAAATACGCCGAGTTTTAGCAATGATTGAAGGAAATTTGTCCGTTGTCGAAGTAGTGCTCCGTCCAACAGAATTTTACTGATGGATCTCAGTTTTGACCAATTAGATTTTAGCTTGCTTTGATCCCGGTAGCATGGTACTAAAATCAGATGACAAAACGCAACAGTTTTCCCGCAAAATTCAAACAATTGTGGAACTACCTATATCACTCAATTTAGCCACCGAAATCTAGACCTAAAGATTTAGTTTGAATTTATAATTTTGTGCCATTAAAATGCGTGCATTGTATCTTTCTCAATTGTTACTGCAGTCAGAGTTGTTCGGTTATCACTAGGCACCATCAATATGAAGCAACTGCCTTTCTCAGCAACTGTTCATATATGATATTCACCGGTGGTATCCTTGGAAGAGTCCTACTGATGATGGTGGTTGACACGAGAAACGTCGGCAAACAAGATGTGATAAAAATTGATGATTATTTTCTTTCCTTTTGTAATGTGATATTCACACGCAAATTGATAGAGATATAGCCGGGGCCTTGTTGATTTTTCCATCTTGTTATTTTATTTTCAATCGTTTTCATGGTCATAGTATAATTAATATTATATGTACAAAGCGGTTTTTTGTTTTTTGTTCTCTAGATAATATATAAATATATAGAGAGGATATGTACATTTGTGTTTAATTTTTTATCTGTGAATGTTTATAGAAGAAGCCACAAATTCCACTTTTCTTTTCCATTAAGCTTTGTTGCAAATTACCCTTCGGGAACATACAAAAAATTACTGATCTGCCTGCTAGTTCTTTCTTATTTCATCTTTGTGATTTAACTGAATTGCTGCTGGAAAGTCTCCATGAAGGAATGGAAAGGATTTATTATCGAGTTCGTTTATGATTGTGTGCAAAGTTTTACTGAAAAAGTGGAAAGTGGGTTCCAATTTTCTCCATTCCATGTCTTCTGGGTTTAATTTGTGCATCAAACAACGCTTGCTCATCGATTCGAAATTGAAAGCCAGTTTCCCATTTCGAAGCTTTTTTCTCTCTAGCTAGAAAAATACCATCATCTATCTCTCTCTATTTCCATATCTCTCGCTCTCGCAGTATACGAAATGTTTGTACAAAATCATATAATTATCTATCGCTCCTGGAGTCGCTCTGGCTTGCATTCGTCGGTCACTCGAATGATGTGTTTTCGTGAAATATAACATTGGAGCATCTCTAGCTTAGGCTTCAACAACTGATCGGAAAAAGATGTGACTTTTGTAGAAAACTTGGCACTGTGTTATGTGAATCTATCTTTGTTTGGTTTGTTTGCATGCATGAAGATCTAACAAAACAACATTAAACAAGTATAACATCGATCGCTGTATTATCTCAATCTACTCGCGCAGTTCGGTTGCAACGTTTAGCTAACTGTATTCAGTGCTGCTGGCGAGGAGTTATTAGTTCGAGTAGAACTTCACTCCCCCTCGCCCTGGACTGCACTTGGGCTGTTGGGATCGGTTTGTTTTTTTTTTTACGCTATAACACTTGCAGCAGCTTCGCTCTAGTCTCTTTCTAGTCAATAAAAAATACACTTTTTTAAAAAGTTAGTTATTGTCAAATTTGTTTTCCTCTGTTCGCTCGTTTGTTTTCTTCGTCTGTACATCATGCTTCTTTGTTTGTTATTTCTTCTATTTATAACACAGATTATATCGATTATTCATTTTGTCTTGGGAAAATTGAAACAAGTTCGCGAACTGAACGATAATGAATGGACGAAAGATAGTAAGGGAAGTTCCAGTCCTCCATGGAAGCGAAATAGTTGCTCAAAGCTACCGAAAACCAGGGGTCTCCATTGAAATGAAAAAAAAAACTAATTCGAGGAAATCGAGGAGACGCGTGGCTTTGTCTTTTTGAAAGGAGGAATCGGGATTTTCGCTGGAGAGGGAATATTGCAGGAGGAAAGCGGGTTGCTGTGGTTGATTATTTGTTGTTTGTTAATTGAATTTTTCACCTGTACCTTTGTCATCTTAATGACGCCTTCGTCTGTGGCGTAAAATGAAGAGTGGATTCACTATGAACTAGTTGTTGGTATGGGTTGGGATGGGGAACGTAATGCATCTTCATTTATCGATCAGCACGAGGGGTTCAAATGAGTGAATTTGATAAAGTAGCTAGGGTTTTCGTATGACTGATTGGCAGGGCGATTGTGTTCGTGGAAATAGATCAATACATCATCGGTGATTGTTAGCTTGTGTACACACTCTCATTTTGTTGAGGGTTATGTATTTCACGTCAATTTGTTCTTCGATTTTCACCAATCTGATTGTATTGATCTATGGGGGTTCTGCGGAAAATGAGTTACGAAATGATGTGTGTGGGTGGATAAAATTGTGTGTCTATGGTTTCCCTTTGTTTCCGGGATGTACGATTAAATATCAAAGTGGAGGCTTTAATATTGTTTAAGTTTATATTGTTTTAAATATTGTATATCTATCTATTAAAATACTCATTAGCTGTTTTTGTTTCTCTTGGTTTATTGTTATATGCGCGTATGAAATAGTAGTTGCTTTATAAGTACATTATTTTAATTCACGTTCACTTTTAAAAGTTAAGTAAATTTTATTTAGGTACGTAATTTTTCTTCTCTCATAATGTGTGTATCCGTTAAGCTATATAAATACTGCACTATTAATACGTTGTTGTCTAGTTAGCGTGAGATTGAGTTTAGTGAATTTTCATGCTCTCGTATGAATGACGTTTTGGTTTCGGTCCTGCGGTCAATTGAAGCAGCGGTACAGTGGGTTCGTAATGTGGCTTTATCCAGAAGAATATTGAAACATAAGATGTTGAAAAAATGTACTCCACTTTAACATAGCTTCGAAGAAAAAAAAATCGGTTGTTGTGTTTTCACATATAGGATCACACGTTTAAAAAGGCAAGATATAAGGGGCTTGAAGCAGTTGCAGTGGATCGATTTCTTTTGAAGATATGGAAACGATTGATCAAATGATGTTAATTAACTTGACGAAGAATTCTTTTCGTTTGAAGTTAACGCTTTGCCCGTGTGAAGGAAATTATTCATGAGTGAGTTATTGATTGTGTCTTGTTTTTTTTTTTTCAAAGGAATAAATAATGAAAGGAATGGTTAAATTTAACAGTTCATGTGGCGATTGATATTATTACGTTGCTATCGAACTGGCGACTGCTTTTACTTTAAAGCCCGCAGTCCTCATGTTCTCTTGTGCTTTTCATGGAAATTCAATTCTTTATAAAGGAGAAATGAAAGCGCTGTTGATTTAAAACATTTTAAATCTTCAAGTTGCCTCGAAGGGTATAAAACATGCTTTCTGTTCTTGTAATGGGCACTTATCATTTAGCCAAACTTAATCTTACCCTGCGTTAGCTTTTCAAAGAAGAAAACTTTTTTTTTAAGCTAATGAGAAGTCATCAAACAGCATCAAAATACGATTTCAGTTCTTTCGAGTTGTTCGTAGATATCAGACAATGCAAAAAAAACAAACACTCCATTGCAATCAAGATCGGGTATTAATATTGGGTGTTATTTAACTAGTGTGGATTCAATACCATTGACTAGAAAATTGATTTTGCATTGGTAATCATTGGTTTATAAAATTTGTATGATAGTTCTTGTGCTGAGCAATTGACAGTTATGAAGCAATTGACAGTTTTGGTAGTTTATTTGCATTATGCATGCATGTGAATCTGGATCTGCAGAGTATTTCGGAGGTCTTAATTAAGTTAGATTTCTCACTTCAAGCACATGAATGTCCTTTACCTAAATTTTTTTTGGATTAAAAGTTTGCTGACAATCTGATGGCAATACTCGGTCAAATCATGTCTTTAGCGTGACAAGAAGATCATTTGGAATGCATGGTTCAATTTTTCCCAGTAAATTCCAAACCATAGGAGGTGTAAACAACGAAATTGTTGGCAATCTTTCATGCGCCATACAACAATGTTTGCAATCTTGCATGCAACAGGCTAGATTTAGGCGTTACCTGGCTTAAATTAACATGAAATATCGCATTATTTTCTGGGAAATCTAGTATTTCCTTTATAGGCATTAGACAACGCAGAAAATTAAATATTTGTTTCTATCTATGCTATGCGCATTATAATGGTGGACAAGACACGGGTTTATGCACATGATTTCTTAAAAACTCAATATGATGCAATACTTTGGAAAAAGAGATTCGAGTTCTTTGAGGCTATGAAAGAGAATGCAACGAAGGAGCTGAAGGTTTTTCCTTAGGCGGCGTATGAAAAAGGCATGGATGACTGCCATATGGATGTCACGTCAAATGGGTATTATTCAAATTGAGAAAATTTGTGTTATCTAAAAATTACCGGTACGTTTTGATCATAGTGTAAACAGATGGAATGTTCAGAAAGGAACAGAAATGAGCCAAAAGTTCACTAATCTTCCTAAGTAAGCTGAAAACAGAAAATCCAATCACTGAAAAAACTGCGTAAAATATCATTAGTGCAAAAACATATATCACTGTTCTACACATATTAATCAACTTTCGACTACTTATTTGCCTTGACTTAATACGCCCTACAAGGCTTTGTTCTGCCGCTCAAATTAGTGTTTTTTGAAGCACTTCCACAGTTATTAATTGAGTGGTATTGAGCACAATGGTACGTGCTATCCAACTTTGTGGCTTTGTGGCAAAGCGAAGCTGATCAAGGGATACTCCCTTCGTTGGCTGCTATACAATCAACAAATCATGCTTAGAAATCAAAAGTGATTTTATAGCTACCAGGCAACCTGTACTCAGCGAACTGAATAAGTGCATCCTTAATAACCTTTATTTAGCTTTTTTAAAAAGTCTACTCAGCAACGCCAGTGTTGGCACAGCAAAGTTGGTAAAGTAGCGATTTCGATTTTAGAGTTCGATACAGGTAACTAATTAAGTGACGCCAATAATATCGATAAATTTCATCCACAGCAATGCTTAATCGAACATATTCCTCTGCACAGTTTGAAAAAATGGATAAATGGGAATATTAATGGGATATTTCATATAAATTTCTGCCAGATAACGCCTTAATCTAGTCTGGTGTATGAAAGATTGCGAATATTGTTGTATGGCACATGCAAGATTGTAAAAAATTCGTTGTTTACACCTCCTTTAGCTTGAAATTGAAAGAGGGGAAATAAAACGCTCCAGATAAAATTCATTATTTTTTCTGTGCCGCTATGTAAGCGATATTTAGCTTGGCTTAAAAAAAACAGTATAATGGCGAGAATTTATCCCAGCAGCGCATTGTTTTTTTCAGCGCAAGCTGAAAAAATCATCTTCTACTCAGATAAAAACAAACATTGAATTTTCTGCGTTATCTAATGCACATAAAGGGAATGCTAGGTTTGGCAGAAAATAATGGGACATTTTATGTAAATTTAAGCCAGATAACGTCTGAATCAAGCCTGTTGTATGAAAAATTGCAAACATTGTTGTATGGCGCATCAAAGACTTCAACCAATTGCGTTGTTTACGCCTCCTTTGGCATGGAATTAAACGAGGGGAAATTTTACGCGCTTCTTAAAATTAATAATTTTTTTCTGTGCAGACAACAGACCAAATAAAATTGAGCCAGGGGCATTCCACCTACTAATTGTTATTCAATGTTATTAAGTATAGTTATGTCAAAACTCTTAGAAATCCTTCAAATTATTAGATAATTATGTGTATAACTGTAGTATAACTTATCTGAAAACATCTTTACCATGCTTAAGAAACTCTAAAGAGCTGTTTCCGGTTAATTATCAGCGCATCAAGACCCAATATGATTGTATTGCGATTTTGTATGATTTTGTTTAATTTTTTACAATGAATCGTCTTTTCTAGCCAAAATGCAACATTGGTTGTGGGTAGAAATGCAATATATCAACTTGCTACAAAAAATTCAATGGGTGTGTTAGGTGGTGGAGTGCATTGTCACGTCACACACTAGCATGGTTTCGTGTATTGCATTGTGGATCAACATGGGCAACTTGTTTTTCACGCGTCATGCGGTTTTCTCAAGATATGATTGCAAAAATTGCAATTTTTAGGTGGCGCCTTTTCAACTTTTGGGTGTAGTGGTCGAATCTGGTATGTTCTGACAGCAGTTTGGTTTGACAGTACACGCTTTCCATTGCTGAGAATTGTAGCTCACTACGTGCAGTTTCATATACTTTTGTTAGCTGGTAGATGAAAAATGGCAATTGATCTGCAATTGATATTCGTGCTGTGAAGCTTACAATCTTTAAGTCGAGGAAACCTTGACATTTCAAGTCTAGTCAAGTCAACTCAGTATGGCCTGAAGCATTTCAGTGACCGAAAAAGAGTGACCCAAATTGATCATATCAAGCATCTTAGTTCAATTTACACGAAAAATATACCAAAACAATAGATTAGAACGCTATTCGGGGAATTTCTTTTCCTCTTTGTTAGGTTATTTGACCAACTGGTAGTTTGAGTGATTTACTCCAGGTTTGCCTTAATTTGCATTGGTAGCTCATGGTTGAGTCAAGAACAAAATATTTTACTCGAGATAACTGGGAGAAATGCATTTTACCGTTTATCAAGAAGTACGTAGAGTACTGTACTGTAGAATTATATAGAAAGATTTGGCAAGCTGCCAATAAAGCTAGCAGGCACTTAAATGGAACCACGACAACGTCGTAGGCTCAATCGAAAAAGATTTACCTGAACAAAAGCTTGGTCATGCGAAATCTGAAAAGACAGAAAAGGTGATTTGGTTACGAACCAGTTAAGTGCCTGAAAAATGGCCAAGTACTGGAAAAAACTAAGCACTGCAGTTGATCAACAGCGTGTGCAAAAAAAGGTACAGGAAATGTTCAAGAAAGCCCATAACTTTTTAAGAAGTAAACGTAATTTCATCCGGATGTGGATCGTTTTGCTCGAGAAATGCCCTGAACAATATTTTGGCTGCATAATTTATTCGGAGATTATCTCTCATCTAATTTTCCAACTAAGAGTGATTTCGAATCTTTCAACTCCATAGCATTTATCTGTACAAGTTTGAAGCTTTTCCAAAATTTGCCTTAGTAGGTCAAATATAGTTTTCCGTGAAATTCAAGAAGCCGTTAAACAGCACTGACTTTTCCTACAATAGAGAAGAATAGAATAGAATAGAAAACACACAACAGCGTTCGTTGCTCTCGTAATCACACTGTGCTTCAGTCTAGATACGTTCTTTATATTCAGAGATACACAAATAAAAAGTTTTTCAATCTGGTATGCCGGCTGCTAAGGGATAGTTTGTATTTTTTTATGCCAGCCGGGCTATTCTCGCCTTCTTCAAACGTCTTTTGTTCTTTTTTGAGTCAAGAATAGACTCTCATATTTTCCCGGTAGTGTTATGCATGATCCATAATGACGTCTTTTCGGGTAACGCACGGACAATGAAAAAGTGGGCTGGTTTCCTTATGTCGCAACTATGTAGAAAAAGTCATGTAAGTTTAAGTCTGTTTGGATGCACATAAAGGGAGCAGCCCGATCGAAATAGATTTACGTTTGCTTTCAATATTAGATGACCATAAATACTCCAAATTGAAATTTATTTGCCATGAATACACAATACACAATAACATTTTTCAAATGCACTTGCAATCAATTCAATTTTAAATGCTCTCTGATATAACTTTCGATAAACTAAACGAGTTATTTTTGGTTACGTATTGGATTGATAGAATGAATCGAAATGAACATAGAATTGAATCATATTTATGTATACGTTTCGAAATACTTACGTGCAGCAAAAACTACGTCACATGTAAACTTAATTATTTTTATGAGTATAAATCCCGCTTATCACAAATTGATAACAATAGTACCCATGCATGGTCTAGTGCCATACGGCTGAATGCCATTTGGCCGAACACCATTAGGTTGAATGCCGTTAGGGCTAATGCTATTAGGCCGAATTGGTCATTGGCCGAATTGAAGTTCTACTTGATTGATTAAATTGAGTAATTCTTGAATTTTTTGTTTGACATGACACCAATGAACTTCGCTGGGAAACATCTTCTTATTTAAATTGTAAGTATTTTTTCTTATTCGTTATCTCATCGTCTGTTAAAATTTGAAGTTAAAACTTACTATTTTCGAAATTTTTAGCGATTTTAAGCAATTGGAGATTATTGGAGATTTTTTCTTGCATTGAACTAATTACTAAGTGCTAAATGCTAAAAATAATGTTATTTGGCGTGACATTGCTTACATTTACGTCATGACAAGTAAATTTCAATTATGAATATTTATGGTCATGTAATTTTGAGAACAAACGTCAACCTATGCCGACAACCTCCCTTTACGTGCGTCCAAAAAGACATTAATTTACATGACTTTTTCTACTAGTGTAAACAAAACAAAGCCACATTCAACACGTAGCTTACCGTGGGAAAACAAACAATTTTTACAAGACGATAGACATGATAGTGTGTGTGCGTTGAGGGTCACTAAACCTCATATTCAAGTACCAGTGAAGTGACGCAGCTTCGGTCTGATCGTTGGCTGCTGCGAATTAAATCCGTTCATGGAAGAAAATGATAACCGGCAAGCAGTTCCGGTAAAAATTAATTCATGTGTACTCAAATGAGCTGAAAATAAAGACAACCTTGATGGCGAGATCAACTATCTTCGTGAATTTGAATTTTGAAATGACAGTATTCTCTTGACCAGACTCAGCAACCGCCGAGTTTCGAAGTCATTATTTGGTTTTGTGCATTCGTCGATGGATGTTTATCATCGCCTGTGTTGTTGTCAATATCAATATTTAATTTCATCTAGGTGTGGCTGATTTTGAATATCAAATCGAAGAATCCAGGTTGAAAAAAGAAGAAGACACCGAGTGGTGATAAATCTGACAGCTCCCATGTTAAAGTATAGGACGAACATTTTAAAATGCTTATAAAAAATTCAAATAAAATTCTAATTAAAAGCGGTTTGTTGTATGATGTAAGAAAAATCCAAAACTACTCAATAAAGACATTTTCAGCAAAATAAAAAATCAATCAAAATAATGCCCCTATTGTGCAGTTTAGGATTTTTCTTACATCATACAACAAACCGCTTTTAATTAAACTTTCATTTGAGTTTATTAGAAGCATTTTAAAACGTTCGTCCTATACTTTAACATGGGAGCTGTCAAATTTATCACCACTTGGTGTCTTCTTCTTTTTCAACTTGGATTCTTCTATGGAGAAACAATCTTTGTTTCTTTTGATGTAGAACATGATGTGTAATTTGTTTAGGCTCAGATCGTTAGGTTACAATTATTACAAGTTGTAATTATGATAATTAAAGGGCAGTTAGACTCTGCGATTGAAACTATTCAACATAATAATTTTGGTTGAATTGAAAATGACATTTTGATGTTTGATGATCACTCGCGATTTTAACAAAGCTGCTCTGGAAACTCAAACTATAATGAGTATCATGAAACGAGTAGTCTTAGAAGAATAATGAATACATTCGTTCATTGGCCTTCATTTTGACATCTGAGATTTCATCCGAAAGTACGTAATTTGATGTTAATTTCCAACCAGAGTGATTTGTTCTATGCTCAAGCCCATCGAAATGGAATTTTTCAAGAAAATAATTAGCTTGTATTAACCGGTCGTGAATCATTTGAATGTCCTTCCAAGCTGCCATAATTTAACCACCTCACGAGAATTACACAAATTCGTCGAAACAGACATTCTGATCCAGTGGTTCGTAAATTACGGGAGCACCTTCTATTCCGAACTGCGGGTTTACGAGCTGCTAAACGGCAGCGAGTTACACCTTCGTAGAAATTTATTGTTTGGAGTTTTTTTTTCGCCTGGAATTTGGCTCGATGGCGGTAGGTTCAAGGTAATTGGTTTCCTAGAAAAATTTGTCATCACCCTCACGAAATTGACTAGGAAAAAGCGAAATCACGTCTACCCGCATCAAGCCGGATGTGTCCCCTAGCGCAATATGCATACCGAAAGGTAGGTGTGCCCCTGCTTCTCCGGTTGAGATTTTTTTTCCGTTGATTACAACTTCCCGGAAGCGGTGAAAGTTGAGAGCGAATTGTTTTCTAACAAAATTAATAAGACTAGAAGTACAGCAACACAGACTTCGATCGAGACTTTTATCAATGATCAATTTGGGTGAGGAAAGTTTTTGCTCAACGCTTGGAGGAGTTTTGCTTCTTGGAATATTTTTCTTCCCTTTACATTCTTTTTTACCAATGATTGCTGGTTGTAATCACCATCCACCCACATTCGATTGAATTTAACTTTAAGAAACATTTGGGCCTGTTTTGTGAGTCGAAGGGGTCGAAACGAGCCACTCTCACTTGATGAGTCAACAATTGTTTAATTGAGTAATTTCAATCTGCGTGTAAATTAAATGGACTAGATGTATTTGACAGCTCTGATGATTTGGACAGAAAAAAAAATCATAAAAATGATAACTTCGATTAGCGTCAGCAATAATTTCAGCAGCCACCGAACCCACTGTTTCTCTTAAAAGGGAAGCTATTGTTCTGTTGATTGTTCCATTACCACCCACACACCCACGCCCACACACACAAACACGTATGAGTTGGCCCGCTCGAAGATGCTTCAATAAATTGTCGTTCAATTGGAAGTAACAACAGGGCCGGCAGCGGCAAGTCCATGTGGATTAATAAATTGCCAGTTTAGTTTTCCTGAGTTCCTGAGAAGAGAATTCCCGCATGAACCATCCTACGCCGTCTTGCCGAGGTTTGCGTGTTGGCAATGGTCCCGATGCAGGAAGTTTTATTTTTTCTTCCTCCCGGTGACTCAAAAACAGGGACTCGGATAATTGCGTTGAAAGCGAAAACAAGTCGGCTGAAAATGGCTTCAATTGGTTGAAAATTGGATCAATTAACAGTATTTTCGGGGGGTGGTTGCAACACCCGACGGGGGGCGACGGGATGCGACGCAACCGATTGACGTCATTGCGCGCTGGGCAATCGATGAGGTAGGTATAGTATAAAGTTTGGGATGCTTCCGTCCAGTGCAGCGGCGGACAGATTTTCGAGAGGATTTTACTCACTCACTCACAGTGAATTCTCTCAGCTTCGGGTTTCCTGACTGTCCTCGAGGAAATATCCGGTTGGATGCGCGCACGTGTTTGTGTGCGTGTGTGAGTGTGTAAGTACGATCGGGGTGAAATCGTCGGGTAAGCTGATGACGGGTGTGCATGAGCAAAGCAGGCGAGAAAAAAATAACTGTTCATCAATGTCAACTGTTTAACCTGCAGTCCCTTGCTCATGAGTTTTGTGTTAGCATTATAAAAAACAGTTAAAGTGCTACTTTAGCTAAATACAGTCCATGCTCTCGTTTTTGTTTATGCTTTTTTGTTTAATTGGTAATAAATTTAAATGCCTGATTTAAGGATCTTGGGAATTAGTTTGGATAAGGAGATCATTTTGTTATTCTTAAGAGCTCGTTTATTGTGTGTGTGTGGGTAAGAGGATGAATGGCATTTTAATTTTCTGCCATTCTCTGGCCCGGAATCTGGTGCTTGGAATTTGGTTTTGCAGGCGTGTGCTTATATTAATCAGTGCGTGGGTATGATAGGACAGGATAGATTGACGAGGCAGAAAATGTTAAAGGTTACGAGAAAATGGAGGTTCTTCTCATGCGGGGGAGGACAAGTTGTTAGAAAATGAAATATGATTAATTTTTGCTGTTATCTTTGATCTGATTGATGGATACTATGTACAGGTTGGTGCCACCCTCTGACAGGTTTCTGATAACTGATTTCGGTCTCGAAGACCGCATTCCCGAACGGAGGGTGACGCTATGTTTAGTTTTTTGTTCTCCTATGTTTGTCTGGATTTGATAGTCCACTAAACATCAGTTCAATTTCCTATAAATATATAGATAGTATAATGTCTGTTGGTAATAGCTGCTGATCTCTTTTGTTATCGTTAATATTCTGTTGTTGTTGCAATAATCTTCTTTTGTTTACCGATCGGAACTGCAAAAATGTTGCGGTTGAGTTTCTGAATTGGAATTTTACACGACAATCATTATCCATCGAGGGGTGATTCGTATCACCCGTCAATGGCGGTTTGATTGTCGATCGGCTCACGTTTCTTTTAATCATGATTAATTTTGGGCGCTAGCTGCCATTGGAAGGGTCTTTCGTCTCTTTCCGCTGTCTGATTATCCCTCTTAAACACGATTATAGTTTTGTTAATGTATTGTTTTATTTATTATTTGATCAAAATGTGAGCGCTTGAGAAGCAGTTCCTTGATGGGTGCCTGTGCATTGAGCTGAACGCGGGGAGGAGAAATAAGAGAGCACTCCACCCCTTGGCAACAACAACTTCAGCAAACGCGCCTCATTGTGTACATAGTTTATTTATCAGTAGCAAAGTACTAAAAGTTGTAAACATAAAAAGCTTCTATTGATTTTGTTGCTAAAAATTGACACGATTACCTCTCTTATCGTTAGTTTTCTGAAGTTCGCCGACAGTCGCGGCCGTTCAATCCTTTATTTTTTTCAAATAGTCCAACTCGTAGAAGAGAACGGTCGCGAGTGTCAGCTTAGTATCAGCTTAAGCTGTTTGAAAATCAAATCCAAAACTTCAATTGATTGGCAATGAGCATTCGAGAATAAAACGTATTTACAGTAAACAGTTCGGTTCAAGTATGAAGAAAAATTTTCTTAGTAAAAAATCGAGGAAAAAGATTCGACTTAAATAGAGCTAAAAATTTCCAATATATCAATTTGAATCCTGTGTCTTTTTCCATTCGTAAATATATATACCTTTGTTATACTCATTTTTAATTATTTACATAAATTCAGTCTCAATCAGTGTTCTCTTTTGTGTCTCTGTGTGTATGTGTTTGAATGTTGTTAGCTGAAACGTTTCATTGTTTTGCTTTCAACTTTCTTTTTGTTTTTAGATCGGTAATGCAACTCTTCTGACGTGCAAATGAAAAACTTTGGAACAAACGACATTCATGATAACTTTCACCAGTGTTTTTAATTTATCTGTCAATGGTTGAACTTGTATGAGTGTCTTATCCCGGTCGGATCTGATCGGAAGGTTTCTGTGTTTACTTTTGGGACAATGGGGCAAAGGAGAAAGTTTCCAAGTTTGTGAAGAAAAGCAGGTGATGGATGTGGAAGAAGAGAAGTTAGCAACTTTGGAGAAAATAATAGCTTAACCTTAAGTTTGTTTTATGTTCCTGGCTGGTGCATTGGATTTACGCCGTCCGTTTGAGGCCGTCTAGTTGTTGAACGAGTGATTCGGCAGTGGAGACGAACCGCTTGTTGATACGGGGACCTTTGTGCCTTTGACTGTCGAGCTGCTGGCGCAGATCGGCATCCTATTTCAGAGAAGAGAGAAATGATCGAAAAGGTCGGTTAGAAAAGTATTGAAGCTGTACAGGGTGTCTCACAATAGGTGTCACTAAAATAAAATGAGATTACAGCAAAACATATCAACAAAATGATTGCATTTATTTATTATATGAAAGATGCATGTTATAGAAATAAACCATATCAATTCAATTGGAATCTCTCGCCCTTTTCCTTGATAACTTTGCGCAAACGCTTTGTAAACCCATCGAAGCTGGCACGCACGATTTTCTGAGGAATTCGGTGCCAAATATTTCTTGAATCGATCTTATGTAAACCCTTTCCTAGGACCTATATGATGAAGCATATAACTCCAAACAAAGTTGTCAAGTCGGTTGAGATCCGGTGAGCAGGCCCTTTTTTGCTTGTGATGAAATCGGGCAAATTTTCCGCGCACCACGCTTATGTCTTCTTTGCCTTGTGAGCTGGAGCTGAGTCCTGTCGGAAACAATATGGTGTATTCCCATACAGCGTTGAAGCATGAGGTAACAGATGGTTCTGCAAAACCTGCTCTATGTAATATTCAGTGTGGATTTTTACGTTAAGTTCTATGAAAAGAAGAGGAAGTTTTCCTTTTCGTGAAACGGCGCCCCATACCATGATTTTCGATACATTCTGACAGCGTTCTATAGCTAGTGTATCTATTTGAAAATTGGCAAGACGTTTGCGATCATCAGACGATCATTTTGTTGATTATGTCGGTCCTGAAGGAGGAAGAGCTTTTCATCCGAAAATAAAATCTCACAGTCATCGATCCGAACCAAAAGATTTCTGCTTCTTTGGACCCTGGCTTGCTTTTGACGCTCCGTCAAACCGAACTTGTTGTTTCTTGTACGGCTTGCATTCCAGATCATGTCTGAGGAACCAGTTCATTGAAGCAGGGGACATTTGAAATTATTTGCTCAATGGCCAGATATGGCAGGATCGGGTCTTATTCGCTCCCTCACACTTTGATGTTTTCTTCATTTTGATAGTTCGTCTGGCTCCTCCTTTGTGTTGAATATGAACATTTCCAGACACGGTCTAAGCTTTTGCAAATGTAATTTTAAAACTTGCTCTCCTATGGTTTCCATGGTGCTGATAAATATAAACAAACGGATTCGCTTATTTATCTTCAGCGATAAGCTGTCAAAGAATACACTCAAAACGGGTATAATCAATTCCGCTGTTAAAATTACCCAACTGGAATAAACCAAGACTGAAAATTGTAAGACAAACTGTATTTTTGAAGCAAATATCAAATGTTATGAATTTGGAATTATGATTGTCATGAATTTTGAACGAATTCTACATAAGATTTAGTGTTATTTTTACTACAGGGTGAGTGGAAGTTACTGCCAATGTTTTTTTAAACATGTGGAACTTTAGATGGGTAAATCTCGGATATGTTTTTTTCTTTTAGAGTGCATTCAAATGCCAACACGGTTTTCAAGTTTGTTTTGAATTTTCATTCGTTTGAGACTCGTGGTAACCATGGACGCAAAAAAGATGCTTGTGATAAGTCTGTTTTTGAAACATTTTAGGCCGTGTACTATTTTGAAGAAGTGGAAACCACTCGGAATGAACGTAAGATTCATTTTTCGCACCATCAAAATCTACAAAGAAACCGGTGCTTGAAAAATACTTCCCAGACCTGACCGTAAACGCATTCTCATGTGTGCGGAAGTCATAATCCGAGTGAGAGAGCAAACTTGGTGGAATCTTGGTAAGTCTGACCAAAAGATGGTCAAAGAACTGGGAATGTCGCAATCACCGATCGGGAGTATTTTGAAAGACGGCCTTGGCTGAATCCATATATAAAACAACGGGTGCATAGCTTGACTGAAAAGCAGGATCATCACATTCAGCAAAATGATTCGGTGTATGCATCTTTCTGACATTCCTCGTGATAAACTAGCTGTTCAAAACTTCCAGAATGTTTCAAAAGTGATGGTTTGGGAATGTTTCTTCAAAGTTTTCAAGGTTCCATTGCTGTTCATTGAACCTGGTGTTCAAATCAACAGTAAATAATATATTGATAATGTTTTGAAGATCCATTTGCATCCCTTCGCCAAGAAACACTACAAGAATACTCCGCGAATGCTACACAAGCTTGGTGTGAGGACAATTTTCCGAATTCCAATACGTTGATAGAATAGCCTGTCTATTCGCCTGTTCTGGAGAAAAAGAAAAGGAAGCGACGATGTTACGTTCGAGATACGATGCCAGTTTCGTTCACCTGTAATGCCATATGGGACAAGCATTTAGATACCTTGAAAGAAGCAAAACGCCAACCAGTCGGACCCTGCAAAGGATTTTCAGACAATTGAGAGGTGGTAAGTGCTCTCAAAAATGCGGAGCGAGACAGGTAGTTGTTATCGTTTTTGTCCCCTGAATTAAATGAATTATATTATATGATCACATCACTTATCAAAATGAATCCTGACCCATCGAGCCCTACCCTACTACCATAGAAAAACCTCTTTCCTGTGAGGTCTCTAAACAGCAAAGGTCTCACTAATTTTCCTTCCCCATTCTCACCTGATTGCAAGGACGTAACCGTTATTGATTATTAAAGAAATTGAGTCTCTGAAACGTGTACAGTGAGAATGGCCGGTTACTCCCAGCCCCATTCAGTTGATTCATTATGCAATTTCACTGATTCTGATCAATCACCGAGTAGCAACCATTGATACGTGCAGTCAGTCAAGCTAAGCTAAGCTAAGTTAAGAATAGCCTGCCTCTTCGCCTGATTTGAATCCTCTCGACTACTATGCAAGAGGCTACATGCTGGGCAAACTGGGACATACCAAAGGACTAACCGTGGTCATTTTTAAGAAACGTTTGGTGAAAATATAGACTGTCCCGATAATTAAACATACACTAATGATCAACCGTCAATTCAAAGTGCGTGCAGTATTGTTATTTACACCAAAATAAAACTAATGTTGTCAATTTTTCAACTTTTTGCACAGAAGTTTGGAAATGCGTAGTCTTTCTCCCGAGCAAAAAAAGACTGATTGTGTACAAACTGAGCACCGTCAGTGGTCTTTTGATCAGAAAACTGGCTAAGGAAGAAGGTGTGAGCGTCGGAGTTGTTCAAACCGCATTACGGAAGTATCAACAACAGTGCTCTTTCGTAGACTGCCCGAGACAGGAAAAACAAAACCTTGAAAATCTACAGAAAGCTAAGGGACTATTTCAAGCGTCATCCTTCAGCATCAGTCCAAGATGTGGCGAAAAAGGTAAGTACCTCGGCGACTAATGTTATGCGTGCAAAGCAGAGAATGGGCCTGCAGACTAGTCTCGAGCAGAAGCAGCCAAAACGCAGTACTGGAATTTGTTGAAACCGAGGGCTGGAAAGCTGTACGACAAACTGCTGACTGCTGAAAAATCGGGCTGTGTTATTATGAACAACCCACATAAAATCCGATTATAAAACTCTGCCGGGACCATAATTTTATACCTTGTCGAAGGGAAAGAATATTCCTGGATCAGTGAAAGCCATTTACACCGCAAAATTCGCAAAAAGATAATGATGTGGCAGACCATATGCGGATGTGGAAAAATATCTCGTCCATTCATTACGACAGACACAACGAATGGTCAAATCTACGTCAAGGAGTGTCTGCAAAAAAGGTTGCTACCCTTAATCAAACAACACAACAAGCCTACAATCTTTTGGTATGATCTTGCTTCCTTCCATTACTCTAAATATGCACTGAAGTGGTAATAATGTCTTACCTGTTCTCAAAGAGATGAATCCACCAAACTGGCCAGAGATTCGCAGTATCGAAACATCCTGGGCTCCGACGAAGGCGAAGCTGAGAAAACACATGAAATCAGCGGAGTGTGTTGAAAAAAATTAAGAAAGATTGGCCAAAAGTAGTGAAAATGGTAGAGTAGTGGCAAGAGAAAAGTTAGAGAACTCGCCTACCCTTCGCCTAAGCAATAAAGGTAGTTGGAATTACATGGAAATAACTGATCCTTCTTCTCATTTTCTAGTTATAGGTATTCCACTAAACAGCTCACACTTTCCAGAATTTAGTTACAGGTATTTTACTAATAAGCTCACACTCTCCAGGATTCTTATTTACGATGTTTGAGAAAAAAAATAGTCAAAATTCACAGTATGGTATTTTTTTTATTTGAGAATGAAGGTGTATTTATATTTTTCGGAACAGTCTATAGGGACGGTTATCGGTTATCGGATGGCTTCGATTATCGAGGCACTGCGCGGTATAGTGATGCACTTGTTTTCGAGTCAGTCACTCAAACACATTTGCTTGGCTCTGTTTACTTCATAAAACGCTTTGTGGATCAAGATGAGCAAAATTGACGCTTCCGAATCATGCGGCTTTCGCAAGAAATGATTGCAACTGTTGCGTGGTGCATTTTTTGCTACACTTTCAACTTTGTGGTGTAGACCAGTTACACTGATAGGCAAAATAAAGTGCCTGTTGATCCCGTCACGTCCAGTTACCCGACGAGACCTTGTGAACACGACCTGCCGTAAGCGACTACACCCTGAACTCGCCAAGGGATCGCCGAGCGTACAAAGACACAAAAGAAAGGCAAGCGCCAACGAGAAAAGAATAGACGATTGTAAACAAGCCATTCGTCTACCGACCCAACAGTGCCCATCCCATCACTTTATGAATTTCCCTCTTTTATTTTGTTCAAACTAAAATACACACCGTAGTCTGTTTTGATATTGTATTATTGATATTCTTTTCAAGTTTCACTTATGGAATAATAATAAAAAAAGAGTTCGACTTGAAGAATTAAAAAATCAGTTTGTATTGATTTTTTTTTCTCCATTTTTGCAACTTACTTTAACGCGATCACGTGTAAAAATGCACCAGGTCAAGCCGGTTGCTTCAAAACACGTCAAAATATCAAAACATAAACAATCGAGGGGTCTTTCGACGGAAACTCATCGAAAACATATCGATTTTTGAAGTGGGTACTTTTTTTATTCACTGTTTTTTTTAACATGAATTTTTTTTTCTTGAAGTTGAACCTTTTTTTATTATTGTTCCATAAGTGAAACTTGAAAGTAATATGAAAAATAATATTTCAAAAAGACTACAGTGAGTTTATTTTCATGTTAACCAAATAAAAGGGACGAATTTTTAAAATGAAGGTGTCGGCATTTTATTTTGCCAACCAGTGTATATATGAGTAGCTTTTTAATAGCTAAATATTTTTGAGTATGCCACAGGATAATTAATAGAATACCATATAACCAGGTCAGGATCGTATTGGTCATCCGAAGATATAGGAAGCAACCCCAGTAACACATCTTCATGGTTTTATGTTGAGTAAGCTTCTTTATAACCAAATCTAGTCATATAAAAGTATTTTCAATCATTATAAAACTTGTGTGTTGCTTGAGCAGGCTCCGATGTCCCGTAAAATTAACCAAATTTTGATTTCAACAGATTTTAGTCGTGCGACACATTAAAATTTGCAATGATCTGGTTCTATTGTCAGCGAATTTCAGAAGGCTTTTATGCCATTTGCACGAAAACTTCTAACCATATTTGTTTCGAAGTAGATTTTCTGTAGTGTACATTCGACACATGCTGCATCGTTTATTTATGTTATCATAAATGATAAAAACGCGTTTTATTTATCATGATTGATTAGGGGCAAAATGAGCATACTCCCTAATCTCAATCAAACATGCTGCCTTGTCATGGACTCGTTGTTTACATGCAGTAGTGTGTTTATTCTGCGTGTTTGGTTCTTTGATTAAGTGTGATATGAATATGCGGCTAATAAAAAGTGCTTCATCGTAGTGAAAGTGTATTTCAAACTGAAAAACTCCTTTTTTGTCGCGCATGTGTGTGTGTGTGTGTGTGTGTGTATATGTGATTGTCTTTGAGTGTGTGTTTCTGCACCGAGACAAATTTGATAGTCAATTTTACCATAATTGGGGGTTAGGATGACTATTGCAGTATAGTGCTTTTGAACCGACTATGATCGTGGTCAAAACGTCTTTTAAAAATAGTTGATCCAACATTTGCCATAATGTCAGAATAGTCCTTGCTACCATGATCATAGTCAAGAATACCATGAAGTGGTGAATTCGACAATTTTCATGGTTATTGTAACCATGATATGCGATAGTCATCTTAATCATGATTTAATTGTCGGTATAACGATTGATTTTTTTTCAGAGTGTGTGATCTGAACACATAAAGAATGTACCCGAAATAATTGAGACACAATGATAAGCTTTTTCAGATAAGCAGACATTTTTGTAGCCGTGATGCGATGTATCTAATCATGTCGGTAACGTTGATTTTTCAGGTGGATCTGAAACTAATGCCGTAATGAGACTGCTGATGATTGCGTTTGACGCTGCTAAATATGTAGTGATGAGAAATTCTTTCAAATGTTTATCGAGATGGCATTGGAACAAAAGCAGATCTACCAACAAATTGTGTGCGTCTTGGTGAAAAATCCGACTGTGTCCCACAGATGGTTCGGAAATCACCTGGGATTCCGTCTTTCGACGGTGTCCCGGGTTGTGAACTCATTCAAAGACACCAAGACGCTAAAGAGGCGGTCAGACAGTGGCAGAAAACCAAAGATAGCTGATCCGGCGAAAGTCAAGCGTCGACCGAATCTTTCGATCCGCGATGTGTCGAAGAAGGCGGAGGTTTCCATTTGGTTTGTCAAGAAAACGATAGAATGTGCCGGCACGTTTACAAGGTCAGGAAGGCAACAACCCGAAACTGAAAACGAAACACGGCAGCCGAACCCCGTTCCAAGAAGCTGTACCAAGAATGGCTGACGAAACTTACACCAAGGCGGACACAAAACAATTGTCGGGGTAGGAGTTCTACGTTGTCACATAACGGTTGGCCGTTTCTGAGGAGGTGAGGAAGAAGAAGGTGGTCAAATTAGCCAAAAAGTTCTTAGTTAGACAACGTTGGAGACGAGTGCCTCCAGGAACGCTTGTGATTGAG
The DNA here is from genome assembly GCA_034211315.2 of Aedes japonicus. NCBI lineage: Eukaryota > Metazoa > Arthropoda > Insecta > Diptera > Culicidae > Aedes > Aedes japonicus. The sequence continues at coordinate 155,150 of JASCZW010006109.1, forward strand.
ACGACTTTGGCCGGAATTGGGATTTTGAATAGAGATAACAATATAATTGTTGTACCAAAATATTTCAACCCACTGAACTCGCCGTAACTTTGTCCGATTGAGATGTTTTGGGCCATCATAAAGACCAAACTTTGCGAAACACCTTAAGTTTTCGAGAACGATCTGGCTTTGAAGAAATAGTGAGTGAAAGTTTAAATTTTTTTTTGAAGAAAATCCGATTAAAAATGACAGTTTGACGACCATTTTTGTATGTCTATTTTTTTAGAGTACAGCCTTTTGTGAGTCATTAGTATATATAAAAATTAATTTCTGTCTGCATATCTGACCCTTATAGACCCAAAAACTACTGTACCGATCGGCGTGAAAATTTGTAAGCAGAGGTTTTTGGGCCGGGGAAGGTTTTTATGATAGTTTGAGACCCCTCCCGCATCTAGAAGAGGCTGCTCTCATGAAAATGAAACCCGATTTTCAGCATAACTCGAAACCAATCAAGCAAATGGAACTAAATTTGGCATGGATGGGTTTTTGAAAGCAACAATGTTCCTGTGGTAATTTGAGACCCCTCCTCTCTCTCTAAAAAGGGAGGCTCTCACACAAATGAAACACATTTTTTGCAAAACTCGAGAACTTAAGTATTAAGCAAATTGAAGATTTTGAAGACAATAAATGTTCCTATTGTGGTTTGAGACCCTCCTTATTTGAAAAAGATGGCTCTCATACAAATGAAACGATTTTAGAAAGGCTCGCACCGGGTTCAGCTAGTTAGGAGCTATTCATAAATCACGTAGACTTTTTGGCGGGGGGGGGGGGGGTGAGGCGTCGGTGGATTGTCCAAAGTCTAAGCTGCATACAAAATTTCAAAAAAAAATATATGGAGAAAAGTTTATGAGGGGAGATGGAGTATCTGAGATTTTCAAAAATGAGTCTACGTGGTCTATGAACAGGCTCTTATCAATGAAGTAGGGTGGTCATTGTGTCCAGACCCATTTTATCAGCATATTTTCAGCTTAGTTTTATCGTGACTAAATTAGTAATTTGTTCGACTGTAAACCAATCAAACAAGTAGCGCTATGGACAATGTATTGAATAAACATGATAAATTATGACGATTCAAATGCAACCAAGTTAAGAACTTACCTCCAGATTCTGCTGCATGTTGATAATCTTCTTGATCGTATCGTACACACTGGTGCCACTGGGCGACGACGACGAGGAGGACGAAGCCGACGGTGACCCGGCCATCTGTGGTCGTGGTGGGATCACATTGGCAAACGGATTCCGGATCGGCGACGCCGGCCTTGGTAGCACCACCTCTTTCTGCCCGTTGGGGCCTTGTACGATTTCGACCTTGGGTTTTTCGGTGGTTGTCGTCGTCGGAGCGGCTGTTGTCGTCGTCGTCGTCGCCGTCGATGTTGCCGTCGGTAGGATCAGTTTCTTCGGTTGAACGTTGCGTTTGCTGTCCCAATGGGTCCAGTTATCATCGTATTCGTTGTCGTAGTCGTAGGTGTTGTAGGCTGGACTGTCCTGCTGCCAGCTGTCAGTGTTGGTGTATTGTTGGTAGTCGTTCGCTAGGGAGCGTTGCTGTTGTTGCTTGATGTCCTTCATTGGGGAGGGGGTTTGTTGCTCATACGATAGCTGCTGCTGCTGCTGTTGTTGTGGTGGTGCTTGTTGCTGTGGTTGTGGCTGTTGCTGCTGCTGCTGCTCCTGCTGCAGCAGTCGACTGTTCTTTTGTTGATGAATTAGGGATTTCAGTTCCTGTACTTCTTCGTCGTCTTCTACGGCGTTTTTGGCCATGCTGTTTCGCAAGCTGCTAATTTTGTTGAATGGATTTTGGTTATTACTATTGGCATTGCTGGTGCTACCAGTGTAGGGATTGACGAAGCTGTTGTAAGTATTGCGATTGTCAGCGTAGGGGGTATCGTAGTATTCCGGCTCGGCATCTTCATACTCTTCGTATTCTTCGTTTGAATCAAATTGCTTATTGCGTAGGGAACTCATCTGATTGTTGTACATGATGAGGTTACGCAAGAAGGCAGAATCGGGTGAATGGCGCGAGGGACTTTCGTACCACTGTTCTTGACCTACGGGTAGGTAGTCTCGCGCACGCTCCCGTTCATCCTCCTGTAGCATTTCTTCGTGCAGGTCATCCAGAGGATTATTGGACTCGTGGTCGTCTGAAAAGCTATAGCTAGGAGCGTGTGCATAGTAGTATGGAGTAGGTTTGTACTCACCACGGTACGTAGGAAGTCCATAAGAAGGATAACGGTCCTGCCGTTGGTGTCGCCGCTGAACGGGCGGGACATAGTAATAATTATTACTATTGTAATAACCACTGTCGTCATAGTAGTCAGAAGTGGCGGGCCCCATCGAATATGCCGGCATGGGCAGGTATTGAAGTGGCTGTTGATCATAATATTGCGGGACAGGTGAGTAAACTGGCACCGTTAGAGAGCTTCCGTAATCTTTTGCTGGGAGTAGATTTGCTCGAGTGTACCGCTTTGTACCGAACACTGGATAACTCAATGATGCACTACCCAGTGCCATCAGGCCAAATAGCGGTAATAGGAAGGTGTGCATGATTGTTGCTTGCGTACCTGTTGGAATAGAGGAGAAACATTTTTTCTTAGCTTTTTTTTATCTTGTTATCTTTCGTTAAGAGGAAAATTCTTCTCCGAACCGGAGAGTCCATTGTGATCTGGCGGACTGTGAAAGTCACAGTAAGAGAGCGTGCGCCTTTGTGTACATGTCCTGGTTAGAGCATGTGAGTAGAGGGTAGAGATAAAAAAGTCAACAGACGGTACGGGAATGGTGAAGGTTGGAATAACATCACGTCCGCACTTTGAACTAGCGGTTCGGAGTTGTTGAGCTTTGGGAAAGGAGTGAGCGGAGTGGAAAGGAATCTGCTGGAGCGCCGTTGTCCTCTGAGTATTTGCGTCATCGCTGCTAGACAGGGACAGTGAGAGCCAACGTGAGCCCAGCTTGTGGCCTTCGGTTTCGGTCAACAGCGGAGAAAATGTGACCGATATAGAGAGTGCTCACAACCGACGGCTGTGGTGGTGCGAGGAAAGTGCTTTCATCGGTTTTATGCTGTGGAGGTCGACGGGTATGAATAAGTAGTTTTTATTTGGTCACAATCATAATCATCTATCTTCGTGCTGCTGCTGCTGCTACTGATGCCGATGGTTAGTGGTGGCGCGCTGACTTGCGTCACTCTCACGGGGTTACTAATTTTGGCACGATATTCTTTTTTTTTTCAGGGGGACCTCGGTAAGGGTGGTAAAGTGAAGATGTGTTTTGTTCGATGTTGTGCACGGCTGGCTGTAGAAGTTTGATGGCACTTAAATAAATGGAGTTAAATAGAGGGCTGGGAGCTTCTTTCTTGTGTCGTGATTGTAAAGCTATTTCAGATGGAAGGGAGACATATATTCAGGATATGATTGGTCAAAAAGGTGGAACACTTGACGATGATCCATTATTAGAACTTGATGATGGTGTTTAATCGACTTTAAGATTGATACATCTCTTGAATCGATTACACATCAATTCAGTATTCGTATAATTAATTTTTCGACTTACGTTTTTATCGGAAACGTAATTATATTATTTCGACAAATTTCAAAAATGATTTCGAGTAAATAATTGAAATCAAGTGGCAATGTTTCAGGAATACATTTTTGCATTCAACTCTATGAAAGTATTTGGCAAATGGGTAATCTATTCAATTGATGGTTTGGATCATGAGAAATTACATTTAAACAAGTAACGTTTTAATGAAATGCGTTCTCCATCAGTACAAATGTTTCAAGCAGAGTAGAAATATTAACTCAATAAGATAAGAACAGTGTTAATCATATATTTTTGAGAGTAAACTGAAGTTATTTAAAAAAAACTTAATCAGTCGACAAATAAAGTAGCTTCTGGAGGAAGATCGAATAAATATAAATTATTTATCTATGAACATTTTTGATATGTATGAAAAACAGCCAACTGTAACTTGTTACAATGTAGTTGCAGGGCATTCTGGGCATGATTTTTAAGGATCGATCGATTTACCTGTCTGCGTTGCTGATGACGATGTTATTTTCGAAGGTATGAATGCTGAAACATTTGATTTGCCTGATTAGGGGTCTAGTATCTCTGGCTTCGGCCAGAAAAATACATCCGTAATTAATGCCACACGTGCCACTGTCAAAAGCCAGAAGCTTTTGTTGAGACAGAGAGATCATTCATCCATTGTAGGAAAACAATACAAAGCTACGAATATTTATTCACAAATTAAAAAGAAACGTCTCTCTGTTGGTTGCACGAAGGACTGGCAGATCTTCTTTATCGACTCGAAATGTGATTGACAAAAAAAGTGCAACCACGTGAAGTTATCCAGCGTTCTATAATGTTTTTGACATGGGATTCGAACCTGAATTTTGGAAACTTGTAAGAAGATGCATGATTAATGAGCGTGAAGTTATAGCTCTCGGCAGCTTTGATTTTTATTTTGGGATAAAAAAAAAATCCCGCCCATCCCAGCAGCAACACCATTTGGCATGAGCACGATTAAAGAGAAACAACGATTGGCTGGTCTGCACGAAATTCATGTCTTGCATTATACAAAAAAGTTTAATGATAGCATTTCACCAAATAAAAAGCAATATGAATGTTTCATACAATATACGAGACATTTGTTCTATGTACAAACTTCATGTTTACGAAACGATTAAAAGCGATTTTTTTTATAGAAGTTGTTATTTAGATTATGGCCTACAAATACTCCATGCATCACTTTACAACATTCGATCGTTTGAAAAAGTTAGCCCCAACTGGCTTCAATAGCAACTGATATGTCTTATCACGATTTAAACAGAATGATTTCAAATTTAATTTAAAAAATACAAATTCACCATATTGTCCAGATAATTGTCCCATTGGAACATTATGGGCAACCATCAAGCGAATTTTTTGGTAAAATAATCAAAACACCATAAGATACGAAGACATGCTAGAATAAATGGCCGGTCAACCTTACAGTAATTGCACAGTTGTGACGGTGGGAGGTACCCTAGTAGAACACTTGTTGCAATTCAGTTGAGATAACATAAATATGACTTGCTAAGTGATTAGTTATTACTACTAAGACCGTACTGTGCTACTAGGGTATTCAGCAAAAAGTTTGAAAGCTTATTTCAAAAATTTATAAACCATTATTAATGTTTTCATCATTGAAAAACTACCAAATGATTGGCTTCTTTCGACATAATTTCTTTTTGAACATTAATTTAAAATAAAACGTCGAATTTTTAACTCAACATGATGTTCAGATGTTTCTTAAATTGATTACTCAATCTGAAAATTTAAGAGAGACCAGAGTAATGGTTGCTAACATATCTGTCGTTTTTGTTGTTTTAACGGCTAAAACATCGGCATTTCAAATTACAACACATATCAGAGTTCTTCAAAGTGAAACAAATCTTTGTTCTTTTGATAAACTTGAATATTCTAATAATGTATTTTAGAACATTATTTGGATTTAAAATTTTCAGCCGTTATATGAAATCAAATTAAATTTTCAGTTCATGGATAATTTCATAGTATGTCTCCTGTTTGATATCATTCAGAAGGTTAAACTTCACTAGTGTAGATAACATAACCCACTGCACAGGTAGGTATTTTCATCTCATTCTATAAGTAATATAGATTGTACTCGAAAAAAATGGAACACTTATTTAGTGCATTTCTTTTTTTTATACAAGTAAAAATTGATGAAATTTTGGTTAGATTAGTTTAGAGTGGATGTTTACATGTGCAAAATTTCGTCGTAATCTGACAAGTGGTTATTGAGATGGCTTTCATGCAAGAAAAGCTTCTACAAAAAAATATGGGCGTGGTCGTGGAAAATCCAGTTCAGTCCCACAGGTGGATTGCGAAACAGATGGGAATTGGCAATTCAACCGTGTTCCGTGTATTAAAATCGTGCAAGGAGACCCAGCGGCAAGCTGGCAGCGGAAGAAAGGCGAAGACGACCGACCCTATGAATGCAATGGAGGTTGGGGGATTACTTCATGCGCAATCTGAACCATTCGATTTGGAACGTGGCCAAGAAGGTCAATTCTTCCGTTTCGTTCATCTAGCATACAATGAAGCGGGCTAAACTTCATGCCTTCAAGGTACGGAAGCTGCCTGACCGATAATCAAAATATGGTGGCCAACTCCCGCGTCAGGAAGCTGTACCGCGAGTGGTTGGTGCAGCTGAAATGCAACGTATTGGACGACGGGATGTACAGGGTGTGGCAGCAAATAATGCGAAAATGTTCAAACTTGGGTATTTGGTTAGTTCGTGAAGCTAGTGACTAATTTCTGTCGAAAATTTATTTGTTTATGTTTACTTTCAAGTGCTGCATCCAAACATTCTATTTATTTTATTGCAAATTCGTCAAAATGTTTGCGAAAGAAGTGATCACCAGTTTGTTACTCACGGCCCAGAAGAAGCCGAAAGAGATTGCCAAGATGGTAGGGTGCCATTTAGCAACAGTTTACCGCATAAAGAAGTCTCTGCAGGATGGTCATAAGCAGCGGAAGTCGGGAAGCGGACGTCCGTGCTTTGCACACACGCCGAACGTGATCAAATCGGTCCGTACAAAAATTACTCGCAACCCCGGTGCGTTCCATAAGAAAACTTGCAAAGGAAGCCAATATTTCGGAGAAATCCATGCGGAGAATCATCAAAGAAGACCTGCATGCATCTTCCAGAGCCAGAGTGAAACGCCACTTGTTTACGGACCGGGTCAAGGAACTACGAGTGACTCGTTTCAAGAGATTGCTTTTCTTGTTCAAGAAGGAAAAAATGATAATCCTGTTCTCCGACGAAAAGTTTTTCAGCATCGATGCTGTGGCCAACAGCCGCACGGACCGGTTCCTTTTACCGCAGTAAATGGAGAACGGTCCGAAAAAAGTGAAATTCAAATTTCAATCCAAACATCCGGCTGGTGTCATGATGTTTGGCTTGGCGGTGTCCAACGGTTTGAAAATGCCACCTGTTTTCATTGATGCAGGAGTTAAAATCAATACCGAAGTGTGTATCGGTATTTTAAAGGACCAAGTGCTTCCCTGGGTGAAGGCCAACTTCTCCAATGGTTGAACGATTACATGAAGTTTTGACCGAAGGATTTGTGGCCCCCTAGCAGTCCAGATCTTAATCCGTTGGATTATTCGATTTGGGCATATGTTGAAGCACGAGCCTGCAAAACATCACACCCTAGTGTGAAAACCCTGAAGTCAACCATAACACGCACATGGCTGTCAATGTCGGAGGACTACGTCCGAAAGGCATGCTCTGGCCTCCGGCGTCGGCTCGAGGATGTTATTAATAAAAATGGAGGACACATTGAATAAATTTATTTAAAAGCACTTTATAAAGATAACTGCACTCGAAAATATTGATATTATTGCTTGAATTAGTTGAAAATGGGATTTGAAAGAAATAGAACAAATTTTCGCATTATTTTCTGCCGCACCCTGTAGCAAGAAGTGCTTCGACAAAAAAATATGGGCGCGGTCGTGGAAAATCCAGGCCAGTCTCACAGGTGGATCGCGAAACTGTTGGGAATCGATAATTTGACCGTGTCTCGTGTGGGCGAGGACCCAGCGGCGAGCTGGTAGCGGATAGAAGACGACTGACCCGTGGACGTAAGGAAGGTTAGGGATTACTTCAAGCGCAATCCGAACCATTTGATTCGGGACGTGGTCAAGAAGGTCAATTCTTCCGTCTGGTTCGTCTAGCAGACAATGAAGCGGGTTGGACTTCATGTCTTCAAGGTACGAAAGGTGTCTTACTGATAAACAAAATAGGGTTGCCGAATCCCAAGCCAGAAAGCTGTGCCTCCAGAAGTGCCTGTCCAAGTAACAATTTTAGTTTTATTCCAGCCGAATAGCACTCCTCCCGGCTTTGTTGATAAAACTACATTTAAAACGGTTTCGTCCCCAAACACCGTCTCTATGCAATCCGAAATGTGTTCAAAGTGGCCCACTCTATAGACGGCTGTGAAAACAAATTTATAAAACCTTTACAAGACCATAGAGGTTTTACAAATGTTCTAGTGAAAGATGTTATGACCACTTGAGAACCTTCATCAAACCTATTGGCTGCCATCAAAACCAGCATAGGGCCAAATGGCAACAGCTGTCAAACTTCACGGTGATATCGTGGTTGTTTTTTGTTGTTCTGCTTTGTTCAATTTTCTGCTCTTCTGATTCATTAAGCAGTAACTAATATCTAGGATTTTTTTTTTATATATTCGAAAATTTATCATGAATTTCCTGAAAATTTGTGGAATTAAATAAGGCTATCTAAAAGAATGCCAAAATTGGTTTTTGATCTACAGTTCATTTGAATTACATTTGAAATTTGGTGTATTTATTTTTCCACATTTCAGTTATTTCATATATTTCAATATGGCGATTGGAAAAAATCACAGTTCTTGCAAAAAGTCAATTTATCGTCGCAATGGCTACTATAAAACTCTTTGGTCATTTGGTGACTTTCCTCAATGCCAATTTGCCATTTAATGCATTTACTGCAGGCAAAATGGTTTTATAATGCTTTTTCAACTGACCATAATAAGATAATTTGAATGCGTCTTAAAACGACATTTCAGAACCGCATTTTATGAGTTCATAAAGTCATAATAAAGCCTTTGATAGGAGTGAACGGAATTTTAGAAGAAAAGGTTTCAAGATCGTTGTGAGGAAGTTGTGCAGGTTCTTATAAACCGTACTAAAAGTTGAAACCTATTGGCATCTCTTGGTACCATAATTTAACCGAATTGATTTAAAGTGGTTTTCATAAAACTATAATAAAACTTAATAAAGCTGGATGGTTTTGGCAATGTGACTTGAGTGCTGCCCTTCCTCCGGTCTCACGAAAAACGTTGTTTTTGTGCCGAAGGAGGTGAATCCGCCATACTCGCCACAACTTCACCCAACAGAAACATTCTGGGCGATAAGTAAGGGCAAGCAACGTAAGATAGGGAAGGTCTTCAAAAACGACAAGGATTTAAAGAAAAGAGGATGAAAGTGTATGAGTAAGATGGCGTAAGTGTTGCACAGGATTTGATGGGATGCACTAAGTCCAAGGTTTGGGCATTTAGCCTAGAAAAGGAGGTTGAATTAACAAACTTTGGAGAAACATAGGTAATATATGTTTATTCATTCCCTGAGAGTTTCTCAAATATTCATAAAATGAATTTGTAGTGATCATTTTTGTCTGTTGTATTTTTTTCGATTACAATCTTTATACTTTGTCAGAAATATAGCGACAAATACGTAATGGATAAAATTGAAACTTTTTTCTCAAGGGCTATTTCTGACAAAGTGTGAAGATTATACTCGAAAAAAAAATTAATTATATTCAATGACCAAGTAACATATGGACCAAAAACACTGAAAATCAAAACGCAAGATTGTCTTGCGATTTTACGAGATTGTGTTTCATTAGTCGTTATCCTAAGTAACATTGCCAAAACCATGCAGCTTTATTAAGTTTTATTAAAAGTTTATGAACAACACCGGAAATCAATTTGCTTTTATTATGGCACCAAGAGGTGCCTATTGGTTTTATGTTTAAGTCAGGTTTATGAGAACCTACGCAGCTTCTTAACAACGATCTTGAAACCTTGCCTTCTAAAATTCCTTCTACTCCTATCAAAGGTTTTATTTTGACTTTATGAACTCGTAAAATGCTGTTTTGAAATGCCGTCTTAGGACTCATTCATATTATCTTATTATGATCAATTGATAAAGCATTGGAAAATCATTTTGCCTCCAGTAAATGCATTAAACGGTTAATTGGCATTGAGGGAAGTATCCAAATGACCAAAGAGTTTTATAGTAGCCAATGCGAAGATAAATTGGATTTTTGGAAAAAAAAACTGTGATTCTTTCAATCGTCATATTGAAGTATAAGAAATCATTGAAATGTAAATACACCAAATATCAAATGTAATGCAAATGAACTGTAGATTGGAGATCGATTTTGGCATTCTTTCCTGATTGAATTTCATCAATTTTCAGGAAATTCATGATTAATCTATCGAATGTATTTGTTTCAATTTTGTTGTTGTAAACTCGCATAATTTCCAAGGCGCATTAATTTTCAGCTCTTATCGCGGCAATATTCACCGTGGCCATTTGGAGCATGATACTCTATAGAAAACTCAATTTGTTTTGGATATTTTGCTATCAAACAAAATTTCCCGTAAAACTAGTACTTTTTTTTTAGATATTATTTACTGTTAAATGAATCAGAAGAGCGGAGAACAACAAAAACCAACCACGATATCACCGTGAAGTTTGACAGCTGTGGCCACTTGGCAGTCTTGATGGCAGCCAAGAGGTTTTATGAAGGTTCTCAAGTTCTCTCTTTCACTAAAAAATTTTCAAATTTTTTATGGTTTTGTTAATTTGTTTTCACAACCGTCTACAGAGTGTGCCTGTACACAGCCGGCTTGTAAGATGTATAGGGGAGGTTTTGGTGGACAAAACAGTTTTGAATGTAGTTTTATCAATAAAGCTATATGGCTGGAATAAAACTAAAATTGTTACTTAAGTATGAATCGTATCTTGTAGAAAAAACGCAACCAAGTTGTGGGCAAAAATGCACCACATCGATTTTTTAGTGAAAATTCAATTTATGCGTGAGGTTGTGCAGCGAATAAGTTGAAGAGTGTTAGAATATTGAGGTTTATTTGGGTCCGGTGCAGGCTTGTATAAAATAATCAATTAACGATCGACAGCGTAGTAATTAACTAAGTCATATGAATCAGTTGAGAATGAATAAATAAAGACTCTACGATTGTTTAGATTGTCAAGACAATGTACGATTCAGCAAGAGAGTCAAATGAAATTGTTTTCGAGCAATCTGTGGGTTTAATTGTTTGTATGAAACATGTATTTTTGCAAGACATGATTGCTTAAATTGGCGTGCGGCATTTTTCGGTAAGTTTTCAACTTTTGGGTGAACGTGTTATTGTAGACACAATTAAGAAGTCACTTTTTTCCTAAAATAAAAAAATAAGTTAAAATGTCGCCGTACACAATGTCAGCAATGATTATTAATTCAATTGGTCTAACAATATTTCCATTCAATCAGGAAGCATTATGCCATTTTATATGCCAAAATCATATTTCAATTGAAGGCTTTTTCCAACTTGCCTCTTCAATCGGAGGATTCCGTTAATTTCACCCCGTCGCTTCGCCAATTTCATCCATCCATTCCCGAGCCAATATTTACCAGCGGATGATCCGGCGAAACATTCCGCAAACCACTCAACGCTGATCCTATTACAGTGAAATCGTTATGGATAAGTATTCAAGTTTTTCTTAGATGTTCTCCTCAGCTGCCGTCGGCCTGTCCCATTCAATCCTCACTCCACCGCGCTCCAATTTTATTTTCGATTATAATAAAAAAAAGGACGCTTCTCGCTCCCTGAAGAGGTCATCCCGGAGGGAACGAAACATTCACATCCTAGCAGATATCAACCAGCGAACGTCACATGCCTTTCATTTTTTTTCCAGGGGAAGGAGGTTAGGAAGTCGGATAAATAGGCAACCGCAAAGGGGAAATTTTCCAAGAAGGACAGTAACTGTTGACGCGCATTTTGAAAATCGCCTTCAATGACTGCAGCGAGGGAACCTTCGATGGTGATCGGTTTTGGTAACGCTTAATTGAATCCTCCAAAAAGGGGCTTGACAGACGCAATATTCATCCTGCAAGTCGGAAAGGGAAGCGCATGATCCGGTCAAGGATCCAAAACCCCAAATAACAACAATAGAAACAAGTAGCTCAGGCTGATTATGAAGGTTGATTATCGGTGAACCACCTATCTCTTTTTCCTCTCAAAGTATGGAAAACGACTACCGATAAAAAATATGTATGCGACACACGTTTCAACCAATGAGACCGGATATTTGGCTCCAAGCTGCTCCGGGTGGAAATATTGGTTTCTATTTTTAGCCCCCCTCCCCTACGATAATGTTTTTCGCGAGAGGGTAATTGTCCGGCAGCCCGGCAGCCTCTAGGGAATTCATGCAGCTGAAAACACAAAATGGGTTAATCCGTTTTTGGCATTCGTCCGTCGAAGTGGTGGTGGTGGTGAAGACTCAGAACATGACCAATTTCGGTTCGCATGGTGCATGCACGCAATGGAACTCATTCTCCTTGCTCAACACGGACGAATGACCTAATTTGTGTCAACAGGTTTTACACGAATTGCCTGTTATAGACAATAGAAATGGTAGCGCAGCATATGACGAATCCGAATATGGGTCACCATTCAACCGAAACGAAAATGATATGTTGCTACCAAGTACTCACCTTGGATGGATCCTAATTAGAAACGATAGTTTTAATTTATCCAGAAGATAGTTTTCCACTTAATTCGGTTACGATAGAATTTGCACACACAACAATTTACAATGTTACAGTTGATTTTCTGTCACTTCACTGATGCACTTTGATTTGCATTGAAATCAATTTTCCAGTTTTTGCAGCTTATGTTCTGCCACCGTTGTTGCTACTTTATGTGTAGGAAGCAAAATTTTCATCTGAGTGGGTGTCAGTTGATGGACACCCTCCACCGTCCGTCGTACTCCTCGTGGCACTCACTCTCTTCCTTTCACGCGGTTGCCTCCCTCTGCTATCACTTCAGTCCACCAATTCACACACAAAATTCACTGTCAGTGTGGGAGCACCTTTGCTCTCGTATTTTTGCACTACTTTCCGTGTTGGTAGTCACTGGTAAATTGTTTGATAACCGAGCAGGTCAGTACCTTTTATAGACTTTGACTCGGTTTCGACTCGGTTTTTCACCCGAAGCCACACATCTATCGCCCACACGTTCTGAATGAAAATTCCTCCGCTCACGTTTCTTCCACTCGGAAAACCCTCTTTTCCAACCCGCTCCAATCCCCGTTTGGGAGCTTCATTGAGCGATTGCTCCACTTTGTTGGTATTGGTGCACCCCATCCATGCCGATGCAGCAAACCCCACCAACGAGCTTTCTTTCATCAACAGCCGACATAGTGAAAGCTTCCGATCGCATACCCGATTGGTTCGGTTCGGAACCGTGTGTAAAAGCTCATTTGCTATCCTAGTGTGCGCGCGAAACTGTGTGTGTGTGGATTGTGCCTTGCCCACCACCCGTTGTCAGTGCAATTTTTATGACGTCTACTGCCACGTATTTACACACATACCCATTCACTCACTCCCATCCTGTGTGCTTTATAGGACCGAGGAAAATCTATTTTTAGATCAGAGCTATATTGCGCCGCGTCCGAGGAACCGAATGTGCCATCTCATCGCCATCTCTCTCTCTCTCTTCCGTTTTACGATCCTTTGTACACAGTTCGGCGGTAGCAACAGAAACAGATGATAGCCATGATTTCACCACACTCCGGGACCGGCCGGTCCGACCCGGCCATTCCACAGCAGTAGCTGCGGAGCATGTTCCCCGTCAATGAATATCGTCCCTTCACCATTTAACTTTACACAGGGCTCGTAGTGCCCAAAGCTCGAAGCAGTGTGTATATTTTCTTCTGGTATCTTGCTTGATGGGACTTTTCTCTTTGGTTTTTTGTTTGTTTGGCGCATCCAAAATGCTGGAACCAACTCAAGTCAAAGATTGGGCGATGGGAAATATTGCAGCAATTATGTCACGCTCCGAAGGATGCGAGGAAGTTAACTGAAGTTCCGACCAATGAGAAATCCAGCGGGGGCGTATTGAAATTTTCGGTTTTTTTTTTGGGATTGTTATGGTGAAGAAATTATGAAGTTATATCCGGTTCGGTATCCGGATGTGATGTAAGCAAACCGGAACGAATTGAAAGTTGGTGGTAGACCTTTTAGCAACAGGATGGGTTGTTTAGTTTGTTAAGAGTTCAGATTGCGAATTTTAAGGTGTGGTATGTTTAGATGCTTTTCAAGATACGTGAAAGTTTATATAGTTACAGCCGGTTTATAACTGTTCATGGGAGTCCTGTTGGGAATTATCAACAAATCTTAATACATACACCAATCGATGGAGGTGTTCAATCTACGTATTATGAGCATGAGCATTATGATGATGATTGACCGCCCTGCTACTCAGTAATTGCCAAATTAGCTGTAATAACCCAGAAAATCAATAAATGATGTAGAAGGAGATGTTCGCTCATCACCATGAGGCACCAAGAGTGAACAACAATGTTTTTGGCTAGAATGAAAGATATGAAGAGAAAATTTTGATAGTGTGCGGCAGGCTTGGAAATATAGCAGATGTTTTAGGAAAATTTAGCGAAAAGGGCATGTGTACAGTGGTACTCGAACCAACGACATTTTTGCCTAACATCCCACTGCGGGGTAGGTTGAAGCACGGACTAAGTCCGCCACTTCAACAGGCAAAAAATGTCCGGTTGGAAGACGCTCATGTACACTGTGGCTTGTATAGTTATTCTAGCGATCTATTGTGTGCACTCTGTTTACTGATGCGCACATGGGAGAGGAACTCTCTCCTTTTTTGGGTTTGTTTTGATTCGCACCGACTGACGATCACTAAAGTTTTTCTCGTCGTCTCCAACGTAGAAACCTCGGAGAGAAACACGTGAAGCGATGCGATACTGGTCCCCACCAATTTACCACTGTACACATGCCCTTTTCGCTCAATTTTCCTAAAACATCTGCTATATTTCCAAGCCTGCCGCACACTAGCGGAACTATCAAAACTTTCTCTTCATATCTTTCATTCTAGCCAGAAACATTGTTGTTCACTCTTGGTGCCTCATGGTGATGAGCGGACATCTCCTTCTACATCATAATCGTTACTCCTCGCACAGAGAATATATAACATAACAATTAATGTACAATAAATGATGTTTGGAACTGATCTCCCAACTCATAGCATTTATTTTTCATTTATATTAATTATTATTATATTATTATTATATAAATATTAATTCTCTTTGACTTTTTTTTAAAAACACTATTAAAAAAGCTTTAGTAGAACAATTGTGATTGAGCAACTAGGATGATTGGAAATTAACACTTCATTTGATTACTTTTAAAACATTGAAAAACTTGTTTCAAATTATCGCTAGTAAACGCGAGCAAATTTCTTTAAATTCTACTAGAAGCTATCTTTTAACAGATAGGCCTATTGCGTCTGCTACTTACAGGCTTCTCGACACTGAATGAAATCGGGCCAATTTTCCGCGCACTGCGCTTGTATCTTCTTTGCCTTGTGAGCTGGAGCTGAGTCCTGTTGGGAAACGTCCATTAATTACGTCACGCAAAAATTGACTATTTACAAACCCCTCTCCCCCCCTTGTCACGTTTTTTGTATGGACCTTCAAATTTTTTTGTATGGATCGTCACGTTTTCCCAAACCCCCCTCCCTCCTTACTGCGTGACATTATTAATGGACCTTCTCTTGGAAATAATATGGTGTGTTTCCAAACAGCATTGAAACATGAGGAAGCAGATGGTTCTTCAAAACCTGCTCGATGTAATATTCAGTGTAGATTTTAACGTTAGGTTCTATGAAAAGAAGAGGAAGTTTTCCTTTTCGTGAAACGACGCCCCGGTGCCGAACCAAACAATTATTGCTTCTTTGAACCCTGGCTTGCTTTTGACGCTCCGTCAACCCGTTAACTCGTTGTTTCTTGTTCAACTTACATTCTAGATCATGTTTGAGAAGCTTGTTCATTGAAACAGGGTTCATTTCAAATTTCCTAGTACCACACTTTTTCCAATCCATCAGAGGTGACTGCTCTGTGACACAATCAAGTTGCTGCAACTAATTTCGACCGTTATGTCAAGATCGGGTTGTTTGCTCAATTTACGGCCAAATACGGCTGGATTACGTCTTATTTGCTCCCTCACACATTTGATCGTTTTCTTCGTTCTGGCTGTGTGCCATTTCCAGTTTTCTTGAACCGATACAAGGTACGAAAAACAAAACGCTTACTCACTCCGAACTGCTTAAGGCTATTGAATATCTGACACGATCTAAGCTTTTGCAAATTTTAATTTTAAAAATTGCTCCTCTATGGCTTCCATGGCAGTTGATAAATATAAACAAACGAAATCACTTATTTATCTTCTGCGATAAGCTGTCAAAAAAATACACTCAAAACGGGTATAATCAATTCCGCTGTTAAAATTACCCAGACTGAAAAAAAGTGACACCTATTGTGAGACACACTGTAATGTTAGCATAGGCTCTTAATTTGTCCTAGGTTACAAATACGGCATTAGTTCAGCGATAATCGACAAATTCACGTTGACATCATAGAGATCAACTTGTTCCTAAGAAATTTAGAACTCACTTGAGAATTGAGAACATCACTTTATTGTAATGTAACTGACCTTAAATTACGGTTTTTCAAACTTTATCGCTAACTGAGCTAACAGATTTTGTTCATGATCTTAAAATGTCCTGAATTTGCCAAAATTTGATCGATATCTCTTGTTATACACTCTAGCTCTTCATAGTTGAGTCACAAGATCCTATGTTAGTTTGCTAAATTAGGTTATACAACAAAACCAAATGCCTAATTGCAATTTATGCATGACTTTTTTCTATGTTTCTTATTCTAGCCAATTGTATTCAACAGATAATTTAAAGTTGAAATTGGTAAGGATGCAATATGGGGTTATGAATATGTGGCTGTATATTATGCGAATAGAGTATCTGAACAAACATCAAAGAAATTAAAACTGTGTTGAAGATTTTTAGATATTAGGCAACTGATAGAACATAGGCAAAGAGCATTACAGTGTTGAATCCTCTCAGGACTATTTTTTCCAAGCGTTATTAAACAACACTTTTTATTGTTATTTTTTGTATTTTCCCCAGCGCGGAAGTAACGATCTTTGATGAAGTTTTTCAGAAGCAGATAATTTCTCATCTCCATGCGAAGCGCTAGGAGCGGACAGTAATTTTATTGCTAGCACAAATAGACATGAAGAGAAAGTGTATTGATAGTTCCGTATAGGGCAACGGCAGTCTTTGAAATTGAAAGATACAAGATTGAAAACGAGCAGAGGCATTTGAACGGTAGTATCGATCAGGCATATTGTCATACTACCCCATGCAGGATGGCAAGGGGAAAACCCTTGACTGACAAAGGTTATGCAACCGATCGGCTTTATACTACCTATTGCTTGTTTCTAGTTCTAGCGATTTGTCCGTTTCCCAATACTGCCTAACACGGGTGAGAAATTATCTCCCGCTGTTTTTAGCATGCACCGCCTATTTCACACATTTGCTCTTCTCGTCATACTATAATTTATAGATCTCGGAGAGAACGACGGTGAGTGGTGCAATTAAAAAAGTTATTTCGTGTATTCTGATTGCTTTGGCGCTCAATAACATAGAAATGATTGAAAAAAGTACGAAACATATTTTTGAGCATGGCTGAAAGTGTCTCTAATAAAGAAATCCTATCCAATTTTTTTGAGCTAGGTCGTCCAAACTGTCCTGTAGTTCAGAATTTCAGATCTACAGTTGCAACAGTAGATTTATCCGCTATACAAAGTTACGATATGAATTCAATCATATTCTATGAATGTCCTGGAGGACCAACAGATATTATGACATAATCATGGAATATTTCATGTCTTCCAAACTGTCCTGGAGTTCAGAACTGAAGATCTACTGTTTTAACAGTAACTTTATCCTCTATACAAAGTTATGTTATTGTTGAGGGACTCAGACGCCTTGAAATGAAGACTCGAAGACTTGAAATAACGAAGGAACAAACTAGCTTGATTGTGTTCGTCTGATCTGGTTGAAGTTGTAGTCGGGAAGAATCTGTTATGAACAATAACAATTGGTAGTTGTTATGTTAGTAACCGATTGGAGAGCGGGGCGATTGCTACTATGTTAACACCCCTCGCTATCGGCCATTGCGATGTGACTTCGTGAACTTATCCGCTAGTTGATTTTCAGTTGCAAAATGTTCGATCCTATGTATCGATGTATTCCGCTTTGCTGGATGAAGTAGCAACTGTGGTCTGCTCTTTGCTGCAAATTTCCAAATACCTTAAATGCATAAGCCCTGACCGACTTCCTGTCTGCGGAATCCAATGCCCATTCGCCTTTGACATATCTGATCAACGGCTCCACCTCATCGCGTCGCTTGAATTCCAATGTCTTAGATCTGGTTCTCATCAAGTAACGGACTATCCTCTTCCAGCATTGCCAGTGAGATGAATATGGGTTCTTTTCTAGGTGGGAGCTTTTCTATATTCATCGCCTGAGACAAACGAAAACTGCCATTTTCCTTGTCGTATTTCAGTTTGGTTCCGAAAAACGGCTTGCTTCTCCGCAATCAGTCATGTCAAAAATAGACATCAGCTGCTTCTTTAGTTTGATAATTACCGACTGCTTCCTACCAGCAATCAACAGGTCACCTACGTAGCGTACGATGTAAATCTCATCTTCGGGGTGAGTTCTTGTACACAAGCAGTAATCATGCATTGAACAACGTTCGAATCCCAGCTCCAACAGCTTCTGGTTGAACTTCTCGTTCCAACATCGAGGGGATTGTTTCGGCCCTTAAAGCGACTTGATTAATCTGCACACGGTATTTGGCGGTGAGTTGACGCCATCCGGAACTGCTATGAAAATCATCTCCTTCAATTCTCCATGCAAGAACATCGTTTTCACATCCATTTGATGGAATTGGAAACCCTGTTGAACACCAACGGTCAGTACAATCCGGATTGTGGTTAGCTTGGCAACTGGAGAAAATATCTCGTCATAATCCAGTCCTGGCTTCTGTAGAAATCCTTTCACCAGCATTCGGGCTTGACATCGCACAGGCTGACCATTCTCGCCTTCCTTCATCGGAAAAACCCATTTGGACTTCAACGGTTTCACTCCTGCTGGACAGCTCGTAAATTGCAAAACATTGTTTTCCTTCATGAATTGCAGCTCATCTTCTACAGCTTTTAGCCACATGTTCCGGTCAAGTCGATTGTTGATTTCATCGAAGGTCTCTGGCGCATCTAGAGGAAATCATCTGCCCGAATTTGCTCTGTATCCGCTAAAGTAGTCAAACAACTTGCCGGATGACCTAAGCTCCCGTCGGCTGTGCTTCGACATTGCTTCTTGTCTATCTAAGTGCAGTGGGAGCGCGCTGCTGACAGCTTCTTCCGGTTCTGGTTTGCTTTCAGGAGCGTTGATCTGACTATGGACAACAGGAACAGAGATGGTCTCCTCATCATCTTCATTATAAGGTTGAACTTCACCATAGTTCTCGGATTGAACTTCGTCTTGTGTTAACATAGGTAGTAGAAATCGCCTCACTCCCCAGTCGGTCACTAACATAGCAACTACCAATTGTTATTTTTCATAAAAGATTATTCCCAACTACAACTTCAACCAGTTCAGACGTACTCAATAAAGCTAGTTTGTTACTTCGTTATTTCAAGTGTTCAAGACTTAATTTCAAGCCGACTGAGTTCCTCAACAGGCATGTATTCAGCCATATGTAATGAATGCCCTAGAAGATCAACAGCCATTATGAGATGTCATTCTATTCCCTGGAGTACTATACAAAGTTACGATGTGTATTCAACTAGCACATCGGGGTTTCTTGAAGGTCAACTTGGATTGATGCCGTTGATCCGATTTCCACTCCAGTCCATGAATAGGCAGATAGTTTATTTCAGAAGCTTCAGCATCAGCTTCAGAAGTTCTCCCCGAAGTAATACCGAAAGGTCGTTCTGGGGAGGGCCCAGGGCTTAAGGCACGGGTGGGTGGGCACCCTCATCCCCACATTCTGAGTTCTTCAGGTGTCTGGTTGCAGAAAAAAATTAGAAGCCCTGGTTGCAGAAAAACAAAATAAGAAGCGGAACATAAATGGTGACCTAGAACATCCCAAGATATTTCATTATATCTGTTGACTTTCCAGTAGACTCACTAAGGATTTGGTCAAATACATGTTGTTACTTTGGTTAGTCCACAAAGATACAGTAACGTCTCTGGATTTAAAGTTTTGAACTCCAGGATAGTTTGGATAACCTAGAACATCTGAAGATTATTTCATAATGTCTGTTGTTCTTTCAAGATATCAAATGAATATATTTCAATATAAAGGGTGTATTCGATAAAAATGGCACACACATATATAATCATCAAAATTAAACTGATTATCGGATTTTCTTGAAATTTTCAGGGAATGAAGAACTACTAATGAGTTTTGATTCTCAACATTTGTTTTATTCAATTTCGTCTCCCATCCCGAATGCCCGCACCTTCCTTTTTACTCCACCCATCAAATTTTGTACAACCGATTTTCCCAGTGTTTTTGTTGTTTTTACCCAAATACTCTTCAATTCTTGCTCTGTTTTTATAGTTTTGGGATGTTTGTGAAGTTCCGTTTTCATAATTGCCCAGAATTTTTCAATTGGACGAAGTTCCGGTGAATTTGGTGGGTTCATATCCTTTGGCACAAAATTGACTCCGTTGGCTCGGTACCACTCCAATACGTTTCGAGCGTAGTGGCAGGATGCTAGAGCAGGCCAAAACAGAGTTGATCCTTTGTGCTTCTTAATAAATGGCAAGAGACGCTTCTTAAGGCACTCTTCCGTGTAAATCGCACCGTTTATTGTTCCGGAAGTGATAAAGGGAGCACTTATTTCACCACATCCCCAAATCGCCTGCCAGATTAGAAACTTCTTTGCAAATTTCGATAGTTTCTTCTTTCGAACATCCTCCGGAACATCGAATTTCGACTTGGCAACGAAATATTCTTGCCCAGGAAGTTGACGGAAGTCGGCCTTGACGTATGTTTCGTCATCCATCACGATGCAACCGGATTTGGTGAGCAGCTTCGTGTAAAGTTTCCGGGCGCGGGTTTTCGCAGTGATGTTTTGTTTTTCATTCCGGTTTGGGGCTTTTTGCACTTTGTAAACATATAACTCAGCACGTTTCATGGTTTTCTGCACAAAACCGACTGACACCTTAGACTTTTTAGCGACATCTCGAATTGACATGTTTGGACGGTTCTTGAATTGTTGTACTACTTTCCTGGCCATTTTACTGTCAATTGGACCACTTTTACGACCACTCCCTTCCTTCCTTTGGACACTCAGACGCTCCTTGAAGGTTCTTATTACACGAGACACAGTTGTATTTTCAATTCCAAGCCTTTTAGCAATCCACCGGTGGGACGCCCCTGGATTTTGATTGTGGGTGCACAAAATTTTCTCACGGACAATTTCTTGTTTCGACGACATGACTGGAACTACTGAATGTATAACTATGAAACTTGGCAGATGTAAATAATACACTATGGATAAGATCTACTCAAATTTCTAGGTTTTTTACTCATACGATTCAAAAGTTACAGAAGATTTTCTGTGTGCCATTTTTATCGAATACACCCTTTACATCGTGGCTCTCCATAACTCAGAAAGCTTTTGTTACAACTGTAGGCCTTATGTTCTTATCTTAATGATAGTTTGGGTGACCTAGAACATGTCATGTTACTTAATGATGTTTGTTGACCTTCAAGAATATTAATTGAATATGTTTGTTTATTTATTATTACTTTGTACTGCCTCAAAATTACAGTTATATCTGTAAATATTGCTTGAATAAGTGACGCGACGTTGTAACACCCAAAAAGCTACAATTAAGGTATGCGCACAGCCACGGTTTTTTAGCCACATCGTTTTTACTTGTCAATGTAAACAAATCACCAATACCGCTAACGCAACGTCATTGTGTGTGTGAACGTTTTGACATACGGTTTACTATCACAAAAGCGTTGTATTGAAAATGGAGTCGAAAGAACAACAATTCCTTTGAAATAATGCACAAAAGTGTGGAAAATAGCCAAATCACTCGGAGTCGCTCGTTCAAAAGTAAGTAGCGTTTTGAAACGCTTCCGGGATCGGTTGACTCTTGATCGAAAACCAGGAGCTGGTGGCAAGCAGAACGACAACTTCAAATCCCAGCGGGATGAGACGCAGTGCAAACCCGAACCTTTCCTTTCGAGATGTGGCTAAGATGCTCAAAACATCGTATTCTTTCGTTAAAAGTGAAGAAAGCGGCAAAATGTAGGTCGTTCAAACAGGAACAAGAGCACGTAAGCGGTACGACAAATTGCTATCAAAATTTGACTGCGTGGATATGGATAATCAAACAAACGTCAAAGCTGACTTCAAGCAGCTTCCTGGTCTTGAGTTTCATACCGCATTACAGCGTGGCAAGGTTGACGATCATTTCAAGGCCACACAAATTTAGAAGTTCTCTAAGAAGTACATGGTTTGGCAGGTGATTTGAAGAGAAAAATCTTCATAACTACAGGTAGGTTTAACCTACAAGATTACGTCAACGAGTGTCTGCAAAAAACGGCAGCTTGCATTCATCCAAAAGACGACACGTATGCTGTGTTGTTTTGGTCTGATTTGGTGTCTTGCCATTCTTGCTCAGGACTGGTATGCAGGAAACAACGTCAACATTGTACCCTTTGGTAATCCCTTTGTAATCCTCCGAATAGATATTGAGCCATTGTGAAGCGAAACCGAATTTGAAAAGAGAAACAACGTCAACATTGTACTAAAGGACTGTAATCCTCCGAACACCCTAGAACTTCGTCCAATAGAAAGATATTGGGCGATTGTGAAGCGAAGCCGAATTTGAAAAGAGAGGAAAATATTAAGAAAGATTTTGTTTAAACCTGGGAAATGCTTCCAGCAAGGTGACTGAGTACACTGTGCATAACTCAACGGATGGTATCAAAGGTAAAGTTAGAGCATATGGATATATCATATTTTGATGTAAATGAGTTATAAATTAACCCTTTGTTACGATTATTTTTTCGGATTTAGAAATAAATAAAAATAATGCTATAAAGGGTATTTCGCTCAAAATTTGGTCGACTTAAGCTTAATGCATTTCCTTTCATCGTGCATTATAAAATTTTGCACACCCCTTATTTTGAAGATGTGTGCGTGTAGCATCATGCCTATATTTTGAATGTCGTCGAAGGAAGAGAAGCAATGCATCAAAAGTTTGCACGTGCATGTCGAAAACCCTAACTACTCTCACGCCAAGTTGGCGAAATTGTTGAATGTGGCTAAATCAACTGTTACCAACGTATTGAAAGTGTTTGGTGAACGTTTGTTGACAGCCAGGAAAGCTGGATCGTGGGGAAATCGAAAGCCGGAGGCCACAGCGACGACAAAAAGAGTTGCCCGCTGTTTCGAGCGGAACCTCAACCTCTCCGTCCACAATATCGCAAAGAAGCTGGGAGTGGCGCCTTCAAAGGTGGATAGAGCTAAAAAACGAGCTGGGCTGTCGACTTATAAGAAAATGGCAACTCAAAATCGCGGCGATAGACAAAACACGTCGGCCCAAGCACGATCGCGAAAGTTGTACACGACGATGCTGACGAAGTTTGATTGCGTGGTACAGGACGATGAAACTTACGTCAAGGCAGACTTTAAACAGCTTCCTGGTCAGGAATTTTATACGGCAACCGGGGTAGATGTTTTCAAGCAGATTAAACTAACAAAGTTCGCGCAGAAATATTTGGCCATCTGTACCTGTGACTTGAAAAGCAACGTTTACATTGCGGCCGGAACCGTCCACCAGGAAATTTATCTGAACGATGCCTACAAAAACGTCTCCTGCCTTTCCTGGAGCGACACAATTGTTCCGTTCTATTTTGGCCGGATTTGGCATCTTGCCATTACGGAAAAAGGCCCTGGAGTGGTATGCTGCCAACAACGTTCATGTGGTGCCCAAGGACAAGAACCTTCCCAACACGCCAGGGCTCCGCCCAATCGAAAAATATTGGGTCGTCGTAAAACGGAACCTTAAGAAGACTAAAAAAGCTGTTGTGAGCGAGAAACAGTTCAAGGCAAACGGCGGCGTTTTGCGGCGAATAAAGTGGACAAGGAGACTGTACCAAATCTTATAGCAGGTGTTAAACGATAGACCTGGCAATTCGCATTCGGTGAAAAGGAAGCTAAGCTGAATACATCTCCTGTATTCTGTATTTACTGAACTCTTGAAAAAGAATCCGGACGTGGCAGCGACGACGAAGAAAGCGGTGGCAAAATATAAGCGAAATCTTAACCTCTCCATACGGGACGTCGCTGGCATGCTCAATATCTCCCATACTACTGTACGGCATTGTCATCATTTCGGGCATGAATCAAGAGATCTACGTCCAGGAGAGCCTGGAAAAGCGTCTGCTACCATTTCTTAAGCAACGCAATAGACCTGTGCAGTTCTGGCCGGACTTGGCGAGCTGCCACTATGGGAAAACGCAATCGCCCAAGTAGCACACTACGATCATAAATAGTTGTAATTACTTGATTATGACTTAGCAAGTCATATTTATGTTATCTCAACTGAATGGTAACAAGTGTGCTACTAGGGCGAGTGGTACGAAGCGAACAACGTGGTTACCAAATCACTAAATCGTAGTTTTAAATGGATTAGCCTAGACTGTTCTTAAGAAGCTTCTACTTGGTTGATGCAGATATTAGGTTCAGTAGTAAATAGTTTGCAGTTGTTAAAAAGAGTTTCCTTCGAGCATCGGCTATGAACGGTTGTGTCGATGCTTTATTGCGCACTATTTTGCTATCGGGCATAGCGCGTTTCGGATTGTTTCCGTTATCTATTGTTCAGTGGCACGAGTGATCAACTGTGCACTAAAAAAAACAATAAAGCTGCTTCCAGGTGAGATGTGGTGGTTCGCCAGGTGTAGCAGGCCAGTAGTGGGGATCACAATTAATTATGATTTATATTTTACCTTGTAACCTTGTTTTCCTAACGAGAAACCACTATCATTTTCCTAACGAGAAACCACTATTGGCTCCAAGTGCCTTACTTATGTTTAAACATTAAACGTCGCGTGAATTCAACTTATCGTTTACCAAAAAATTACCTTTCCTACCCTCCCCTTATTTGACCTCCATTTGGGCGAGGTCGGCGCCGGTAAGAAAATCTCATCCACAACTTAAAAATCACTATTTTAGCCGGATTTAGCTTCAAGCCACTATTGTAAAAACGTGCTGAAATGGTAGAAGACTAATTCGATGCATTTTTCCCCCAAGCTCTTATGGATGGCGTGAAGCGAAAGTGTCCAGAATTTTACCAAACAACCTCCAATGATTGATCAACGATATGTAAATTGAGTTTAATACATGTTTAAAATTGCCCAGCAAATTTGGTTTATTTCGGAGAAATTCATGAGATTTTATAGTAAATCAACAGTCCTGCAATCATTCCATGCTGGCCCTGTAGCAGAAATCTTTCAGGTGATTGTTGATTAATTTAAAATAATTCTTTAAGTCTTTGTCACCCAAAAACCGCAATTCAATTTCGGTGGTGCTTGTCGAGCAAATCTCCCATAACAAGTTCAAGCCCTAGAGCCCAACGAAATTGGTTGGCTATATTTAGAACCCTCTATATGGTAAAGTGTCTGCCTGAAGCAAGCTTATTCCTGAGAGTTTTAAACCGACCGATGTCTTTCGGAGGCGTTTCTCACTGAATTCCTCTGGGGCAGGAAGCAGGGATCATTTTCCGTCTAGTAACCGGATTACCACGAAAAAAATGTCATTTCTTACGATACAGTCGTGGCTTTCCTGCTGACATTATAAACCACACGTAACCGTTCAAGCTCGCCTTCGTTGAATTTGAAGCATTTGGCGACAGCACGTTTTCCATGGGTAGGCAGATGGGTAAATAACAAATGGCATAGGTGACAGGAAAATGTTACATTTGAGTCATATTTCGGTGAATCACTCCACACCCTACGCTTGCAAAAATACCCCCGACCACGGATGCCGTTCATCGGATTGCGGGGGACGGGCAGATCGATGCACGTGCTGGAATTTGGCGCTGGTGCGCAGCAGCGATTTCATTCACAAAATTTTCAGAACTATAGAACGCCGATTACACGAGATTCGATGTCTGACGTCGTCATACCACTTCCTTTTCATCGTCCTCGTTGCCGGTGGTGGTCTGTAAGCTCAACACTGTTGTCAGTTTTGGCCCTTTGCTGATTTTTTTTCGAGCTTCGCAATGCCATTGTGTGTAGGCGAAGTTTAGATTATTCTGCAAATGTTTTGTTGGTATTAGTGAACATCCTTGGGGTTGGCTGAAAGTGTGTGTATATAATTCGGGTAGACCGTCGGATCCAGCAAAAGCTTTCGGCTGGGCCGTAAATTCAGTGATAATGCTATGTCATGTCGCCCCCGCTCGGTGGGTGTCTCTCAGGCTACTGGTCCGTTCTTTGCTATGTGGAGACTTTTGGTTTTTTGCTAACTATCTGATGAACCTTGTACTGGGTGTTGCGTGGGTAGATAATTTTTGGAGATTATGCTGTTTCTCGTTTGAGTTTTGTTTCGCTCGTGGAGATAATTAGTTTCTGCCAGGCTGGTCAATTTGGACTGAAGTGATAGGGGTAGTTATGTTAATGGGAACTACTATTTACCAAAGCCTCGTTTGTGATGTTTTTGAGCTGTTTGTTACTGACGGGCAAGCCGGTTGAAAAAGGATAAAAGTCGAAGTTGTTCAACACATATTACACAGAAAAAAAAAATTAACAAGTGCGTCAAGTTCCCCCTCGTTTTATTCTATGCTAGAAGAAGTGTAAACAATGAAATTGTTTGCAATCTTTCATGAGCCATACAACAATGTTTGCAATCTTTCATACAACAGAATAGATTCAGGCGTTATCTGGCTTAAATTCACTTGAAATATCACATTATTTTCTGCCAAATATAGAATTCCCTTTATGTGCATTAGATACCGTTTCTTTGTATAAATTTTTCTTTGTATCTGTGATGTATATTTTATAAACAATGCAAAGTTATATGGAATGAGGAAAAATTAACGCATGTTATGGCTTGTTGGTCCTGTTTTACTGCATTTAATGAAACCTGATAGCCGTTTATTGTAGGAGTTGATATGTTATCCATATTCTGAAGTCCAGTCCCTGAGTTTCCCGGGTCCAAAGTCTTGAGGATCTTGATATGAGTACCATAATATTATGTTGTAAATTTCAAAACCTCTCTTACAGACGTCTATTATACCTATTGTACTCTCTATCGAACTACGCTGGATATCTCAGATCATCTTTGTTTCTGGAGTTGTATTTAAATAATTAAATATATTTTGATTTAATTCAACAACAGCACAATCTCGACAACTACCAACAGCACTTACAAGCAGTTCTCATTTGAAAATCACCCATTCATGTTTGACGTTCAACGAACCTGCTATGAAAATGTTATGTAAATGAACAGTGCCACAAAATTGTGCAATAACTGTTCATACAACTTTGTTTCCTATTTTAGTCCTTAAATTTTGACTAAAATATCCCTACCTTCGGATTGTGTTTCCGACCACTAGAAAACATCGTACGAATTTTCAAGGACATTCCAAACACATATTTTGAAATTTCTTCTTATTTTGCATGGATTTGGCTTCCTCGGATGACAATTTTAATAAATGAAAATCACAGAATGCTTGAATAGGGCAAAACTGCTTCACTAGGAGATAACGTTGTGTAGTATTAACCTTGGTTTAGCACAACATTTCTTTCTCTATCTTAGTGCAGTGCAGTGTAAACAAACTGATGAATTAGGCACTTCTCGTTAGGAATATGCTAGTAAAACGATCCTAAATTACATTTATTTATATTCCTCAATGTTTACTAACTGTAACTTACCAATCAGACCAAGGCCGGTGTGGTCTCTGCTGGAGACAGAAGTTGTCTCCATAGTATTCGGTCCATGGCTGTATCTCACCAGCCTCGCAGGTCACCTTCTACTTTGATCGATCTACCTTGCTCATTGCTCGCCTCTTCTTCTTGTGCCCGTCGGTTTGTTTTTGAGAATCATTTTTACTGGGCTGTCGTCCGATATTCTTACGACATGCTCAGAACGTCGTAGCCGACCGATTTTAGCGATGTGTGGGAGGCTTTCCCAGCAACTGATGCAAATCATGGTTCATTAGCTTCCTCCACGTTCCGTCTTCCATCTGCACTCCATCACGGATCGTACGCAGCACCTTCCGCTCAAAGACACCAAGGACGCGTTGGTCCTCTACTAGCAATGTCCATGTTTCGCGGCCTTAGAGAGCTACCAGTCTAATTAATGTCTTTAAGGTGGTCAACTTTGTAGTTCAGCGAACTTTGTTCGATCTTAGCGTCCTTCGGAGTCCAAAGTAAGCATGATTGCCAGCCATAATGCGCCTTTGTATTTTTCTGCTGGTATCGTTATCGGCGGTCACCAATGAGCCGAATTCGTCTACTGCCTTGATTTCATCACCGTCGATCTAAATTCGTGGTAGGAGGCTAACAATGTCTTCTCGGGAGCCTCTTCCCTGTAGTATGTTGTTCTCAATGCATTAATCACATGCCCAATCATATTCAGCCTTAAGTCTGATATACGTTTTCACCATTGTCCTAAAGTTACGTGCTATGATATCAACGTCGTCGGCGATGACAAACAGTTGGACAGACTTTCTGAAGATCGTGCCATTCGTATCTATCCCAGCTCATGTTTGGTTGGTAAATGACTGGACAATGCATGCCATTGGTACTTAGCCGCGATTCTTAGCCTTATGTCCAGTAGCTCCTATCCCTACCACCCTTTGGTGCCGACTGGGGTATGAGTTACCATAGAAAATATCGGGTAACCCCCGGTGGGACCTTGGTCATATTCTGACAGGGGGCTGCCCTCTTCAAAGGGTGCAGTTTATCTGATCTGTCTGATGTCCACGTCAGGAGTGGCTCAAAACAGAGTCTGTTCTCCATGTTAGGAGTGGCTGATCATCGTCTTTGCGCAAGTGTGGAACTTTAAACAGTGCTGTGGACGATGGTCCTCCGGTGAGACGGGGTTGGGGAAGGCCCAACAAGCCACCCTCAAAGAATTCAATGTTACAAATAATAAAGAAGTTAATACAATTTTTACTTCCACCTAATGCCTATCATACGACTTACGGATTTTAATAGGTTTTAACTTAGAAATTTGAAAGTTTAAAAGTTATTCATGGTAAAGGGTGTTCCAATCAAAATTTGGTCAAACAGTTATGTGTGTGAGTCGATCAAAGTTTTTATTAATAAGTCAAATTGTTTTTCATTTTCAAGTTCAGTTAATACAGAATACAAGAAAAATATTCAGCTAAGCTTCCTTTTCACCGAATTTAAATTGCCGGGTCTTTCGTTTAACACCTGCCATAAGATTTTGTACAGTCTCCTTGTCCACTTTATTCACCGCAGAACGCCAGTTTGTCTTGCACTGTTTCTCGCTCACAACAGCTTTTTGAGTCTTCTTAAGGTTCCGCTTGACGATGACCCAATATTGGTCAATTGGGTGGAGCTGTGGCGTGTTGGGAGGGTTCTTGTCCTTGGGCACCACTTGAACGTTGTTGGCAGCATACCACTCCATGACCTTTTTTTCGTAATGGTAACATATGTCACTTCATTAAAGGCAGGAGACGCTTTTGTAGGCACTCGTTTAGATAAATTTCCTGGTTGACGGTTCCGGTCGCAATGTAAACATTGCTCTTCAAGCCACAGGTACAGATGGTCTGCCATATCAGATATTTCTTCGCATACTTTGACAGTTTAATGTGCTTGAAAATTTCTGCCACCTTTCCNGTATAAAACTTCCTGTCCAGGAAGCTGTTTAAAGTCTGCCTTGACGCATGTTTCATCGTCCTGTACCATGCAATCAAACTTCGTCAGCATCATCGTGTACAACTTTCACGATTGTGCTTTGGCCGACGTGTTTTCTTTATCGTCGCGATTTGGAGTCCCCAGTCCAGCTCGTTCGACATTCCAGCTCGTATTTTAGCTCTATCAACGATTGAAGGTGCCACTCCCAGCTTCTTTGTTACATCTCGGACGGAGAGGTTGGGGCTTCGCTCGGAACAGCGGGCAATTCTTTTTGTCGTCGCTGTGACCTCAAGCTTTCGATTTCCCCCCGATCCAGCTTTCCTGCTAGGTAACAGTTGATTTAGTCACATTCAACAATTTCACCAACTTGGCGTGATAGTAGTTAGGATTTTTGCCATCCACGTGCAAAATTTTGATGCGTTGCTTCTATTTCTTCGATGACATTTTGATAACTGAAGTGCTAATCTCAAAATCAAAATAGAGGCATGATGCAACACGCACACATCTTCAAAATGAGGGGTGTGTAAAAATTTTAAATGCACGGTGAAAGGAATTTCATCAAGTTGAAGTCGACCATGTTTTGGTCGAAACACCCTTTAATCAAAAAACTGGCATACAAAGATTGTAATTGAAAAAAATGCAACAGACAAAAATGAGCACCAAAAATTTATTTAAGTCGGCCATTTTTGAAACTCTCAGGGAATAAATAAATTTATATAAACTATGTTTTTGCAAAAATTGTTTATTCAACCAACAATTAATAATTTCTCACAAACTTTCATTCCACCTTTTTGCAATCCTTGTCGTTTTTTAAGAATTTCTCTGTTTTCCGGAGCTTATCCTTTATAACCACCAAGAGTTTTTCTATTGGGTGAAGCTCTAGTGAGTTTCGTGGATTCGCTTCCTTTGGCACACAAACAACATCGTTTGCGCCGTACCGATCTGTCACCGGTTTCGCGAAATGGCACGATGCAAGATCCGGCCTATACAAAATGCCTCCTTCGTGGGACCGGAGGAAGGGCAGCAAGCGCCCCTTTATATATTTGATCCTTGATGATGCTGGTTATTATGTATGGCTTGCTGAATTTTCCACACCAAGTACTTTTTGGAAATTTGTCGATCATCTTCTTCCGGAACTTCTCCGGAACATCCAGCCTTAAAACTCTAGGCCAACAATCTGCTTGGCATTTGCTTTAATGTACGTCTCGTCGTCCATTTGGCCATTTATATGTTCGGTTGGTCGCCCTTCTTACCTTGTAGACATAAAGTACGGCCCGCTTCATTGTCTGCTGGACGAACCAGATGGATGAATTGATCTTCTTGACCACGCCCCGAATCGAATGGATCAGTTTGCGCTTGAAGTAATCCAACACCTTCCTTACGTTCATAGGGTCGGTCGTCTTCGATTTT
Source organism: Aedes japonicus (assembly GCA_034211315.2). Lineage (NCBI taxonomy): Eukaryota > Metazoa > Arthropoda > Insecta > Diptera > Culicidae > Aedes > Aedes japonicus. The sequence continues at coordinate 186,239 of JASCZW010006109.1, forward strand.
CTTCCACTGCCAGCTCGCTACTGGGTCTTATTGAACGATTTTAGCACACATGACGCGGTCGAATTATCGATTCCCAACTGTGGCACCTGTGGATTTTCCACGAATTTTATGTCGCAGCACTTCTTGCTTGGAAGCCGTCTCGACAACCTCTTGACAGATAGTAACGAAATTTTGCACATGTTAGCACCTTAAACCGGGTTTTTTCCAAAATTTCTTACAGTTTTACCCATGCAATAAAAAGTTATACACAAACGAAAGTGTTGGATTTTTTTTAGTACAATCTTTATACGGACAATACTGACAACAAAATTCTATAAAATTTTGGACGTATTTGCAGGATGTGCTCGATTGGTTACGGCTGACCCCAAAGAATGAATTCAATTCGTTGCCTTTCGTGTCAGCGAAAATTTAAGAAAAGATGGAGATGGATGAATGGCAATGGAATCCAATGAAGCAGGATGCTCTCGATGATAAATTTTCGAACTACTTTTATCAGAATTTTCTTTAGAAAATACTCAATGGGTAATTTTCTACAGTGGTTTTTACGGGATGCGATTTGAAATGGGACACCCTTTAAAAAGTACGATGTCGCCTGTAGTACAGTGCAATATCGCGAAGGCTTACAGGTATACCGTTCCAATAGGGAACCCAATCGATTACTCAAGTATAATACCGGTATCTCTGCAAGATTCAAATTTGGTTTTGAGGATTAATTCACTCGCAAATATTTGATCTAGCAGGGAATTTGCAGGTGCGGTCAGCAAACAAAAATTTTCATCACTGAGAAAATGATGAACTGAACTGATATTATTAGTTTGTTTTGGAAATCTTATGTTTTCATATGTTTTAAATTTCATACTATTTCCTCTCATTTTTCGATTATTTTAATCTGTTGAAAAATTAACCCTTATTCTTTTATTGAGATGTGTCAGGTTTGTTCATCTGAATTATATGTCATATTATATTATCTGAATAATGTCATAATATTACTCTACCCTAAATTTATTATGATCTTTTCTTTTCGTTTCAACTTAATGTACTCTATTACAACATCAACAGTAACAACAGTAATGTGGTGTTAAACCTTAAATTGATTAAGTATACTTCAGCACGGGAGCAACCGGGATAGTGACTTCAATAGATTTTTCACTCTGAGTCTGTTTTAGCTCAGCCGGCAAAGGCGCAGCCAACAAACCCTACCATGCTGGGAAAGGATGGGTTCGATTTCGGGTCTGCTCTAGGAATTTTTCACAAAGAAAAACTTCTCGATTTTTTCCCTGCACAGAAAAAAATAATTAATTTTAACAAGCGCGTAAAATTTCCTATCGTTTAATTTCAACCCAAAGGAGGCGTAAACAACGAAGCTGTATGCAATCTGCCATGCACCATACAACAATGTTTGTAATCTGTCATACAACAGGCTAGATGCAGGCGTTATCTGAGCTCAATTTACATGAAATATCCCATTAATTTCTGCCAAATCTAGCATTCCCTTTATGTGCATTAGAAAACGCATAAAATTCAATGTTTCTTTTTATCTGTGTGGATATAATTGAGCATGCGATCATTCCTATGCTTAATTGTTTATAGCACAAGTTGGGAGCAGGCGATAAGCTAATTGTGAAAAGCTTTAAGTGCCATATCCGAAGTTGCAACTCTGTCTTCCAAGACAACTGTGGAGTCTTCTTTACACCAAGGGGATTCATCGCAGGATTTAATCAAGGCCACGCACAAAAGTGACATGTATTGCTGTGCTCTCCAATGACGTCAAACAGTGTGTATATCTTGTGTTACGAAACAATTATTACATAAAGGCTTTCATCATACCCAGAGAACGCGTGAGCGGTAAGACAGTTGCGATTATGAAATGGATGAGTGGATGTGTGTGCTTGACATATCGTCGTTGTCATTTCGGTGGTGGAGTGAATAAACATGCCTCTCCGAGTGAAAGGATTCATTATTATGATGTGTCGTGTAATTGTCATATTATGATTTGAGGAATTAAGTTTGCTATTTATGTTTTTGAGTTCACTTGACGTTGGTTGAATATTCTTGTTGACGAGAGTTTGTGGATAGTCAGATTTTTAACGAAACATGTTTCGTTGTATGTTTTCATATCTCCATGTTCTGGAAACAGTACTAGTCATCTTTTCTCGGAAGCTTTCTCAACTTGAATAAATAATTACTGCAAGACAAAAGATAAACAAACAAGTTGGTGTCGTGTGTGAACAAGCCCATATCACCAGAACGTGAAAAGCGAAGAAAAACGAAAAAGAAAAATACAATAAAGGTGCCAGTATTTTGCAACTTTCCGTTATGTACACCTTCCAAGCTGATGATGATAGAAAACAACAACAAAACTCCCTCCTACGTGTACAGCAGCCAGCGGTGAGGACAAGGCGGACCTGAAGTTCAAACCTGCCCGAGTTCAAGGAAACGTTCCAGCTTTGTTTCACAACATTTTCTTCTGTGCTTTGTTATCGGTCCATCGGTCTCAATTTGCCATTTACGTTTTTTTTTTTTTCTGTTGCTTTCCCGTGGGTGTGTATTTTGCGGATTTGTCGCTGCGAACCAAAGGTGAGCCATATTCTAATTATTCCGTGGCACGTGAAATGACCGGTTTTAACTAGTTACGACGTTCACGATGAGTTTGTCGGCACCAGTAGTGCTGTGAGCAGTCTTTTCGACTAAGTTGAATTAGTTTGCTGATCAATTATTTTGCTGAAAATAATTTGATATTAGAAATCATGTATTAATATTGTGATCATGCTATTAGAGTTGGACGAAGTTGATGGATTAACCAAGCGCAATAATTTTATCATACGTCATATTCTTAGATTCATTTTCTGGACCAGGAACTTTCGGTACAGTTATGTTAGCCGGCAATAAAATCGCCGATGGACAATCCTAAAGTGCTGGCCAAATTCTTCACGCGGACTGCTATTGAACAAGTTCTTGGAAGAGAACGTGCAGTCGAACCTGAACCTTTAAAGATTCCAGTTGAACATGATGCTGCCGCAAGGGTTCCTCAAAATGGCGCCTGCCACATATGCAGGAGTGCGGAAATGAAACGCAGAAAAACCCGAATGAAATGCAATTCTTGTTTGAAAGCGGTTTGCATTGAACACAGCAGAAATGTTTGCAATAAATGTTGAACTCTATTAGTTTTTTTTACTTATTTTTATTTCCCGAATAAAATGCATTTACACTGAAAAACATTCCTGCTTATTTTTTGTATACTCAATATCTAACATCCGTGGTTTCATAGGAACCTACTCTGACCGGGCCACTCCGAAGCCAAGTGTCCGGATGGTCCTAGAACTATGGCAAACGTTCTTCTGGAACAATTCCAAGAATTTTGATACCCATATTGTTAAGATTCAATTCAAATAATGTTCTGGCCATCCGTGGCCTCATGGGAACCTACTCTGAGCTAGCCACTCTAAAGCCAAGTGTCCGGATGGTCCAGCAACTATGGAAAACGTTCTTCTGGAACGATTCCAAGCATTTTGAAACCCATATTGTTAGTGTTCAATTCAAATAATGTTCTGGCCATCTGAGGCCTCATGGGAACCTGCTACTGGATAATTGCTCCAGGATCAAGTGACCGAATTGTCATTTGGCAATCACACATATCTCTGTGTATTTTTTGAACGACTTTTATTTCTGGTGATTGCAAGTTAAAACAGTACACGATTCGTGCATCCCTCTGCGTTTCAGTACCATTCGCCGTCATCCCAACCCGTGGTTTTCTGATAGTGTTCGTCAGTCACTACTTGAACGAGACTTAGCATACAAGGATTGGTTGCAGGCTTCACCGCAGTTAAAGGAAGAAAAGCGACTGCGGTACAAATAGCTGAGGAACCGTGCTAACACTAAAGTATCTCAAGCTAAACAGCAGTACTTGATCCGGCTCCATCAAAAACCCTATGGCAACGAGTGAAGAACCTTGGAATTGGCAAGGAAAAATCGACGCGGCCATGTGAATTCGATCCAGATGATGTGAATCGTACATTCTTAGCCAACTTCACGAACAGTAGCTCTCAAGAGACACCACATTTGCGGTCTGGACCAAATTCGGCACACAGTTTTTCTTTTAAACCTGTTCAATACTGGGAAGTCGTAAATGCTATCTGGGATATAAAATCGAATGCTATTGGGCTGGACTGTTTACCTATCAAATTCATCAAGATCATCCTTCCGTTAGTTGTTCAGCATATAACACATGTGTTCAACCTGTTCTTCCGCTCCTCGACCTTTTCTGAATGCTGGAAGCATGCGAAGATCCTGCCATTGAAAAAGAAATCGCATTTGAACGACATCTCTAACCTGCGTCCAATTAGTATACGCACTGTCCAATTTGCGCACTGTCTAAAGCTTTTGAGAAACTACTCAAACACCAAATGTACCCTTACATCGAAGCTAACCGGCTATTGTCTGACTTTCAAGCCGGTTTTCGCAGTGGTCAGAGTATCAAAACTGCTGTTCTCCGAGTACATGATGACTTAGCAACCACCGTCGACAAAAAGGGTATAGGAATTTTGCTACTGTTAGACTTCTCTAAGGCGTTCGATACGATACCTCATAGCAACCTATTGGAAAAGCTTCAAACCCAGTTCAACTTCTCACTGTGTGGTAGAAAACAAACCGTTTATTGCGGTGATCGCTGCTCAAACAGTGCTGAGGCGCCATCTGGTGTCCCCCAGGGCTCAGTTCTTGGTCCCCTACTATTCTGCTGCTATATTAACGACCTACCATCGGTGCTGAAATATTGCTCTATCCAGATTTACGCTGATGATGTACAATTGTACATTCGTCGGTTGGGTCCTTGTACACGGGAGCTGATATGGCTGGTGAATGCGGATCTCGAACGAGTTGCTGATTGGTCTCGACGAAACCATCTTTACGTGAACCCGGCAAAAAGTAAGGCAATGTTCATCACGAATTGCCGTCGTAATGTCAGTGCTCCACCCGTTCCAGGAATTGTGATGGACGGCCAGAGCATCGATTGGTCGGACAGTCTCATCAACCTAGGATTCTTATTCCAAAATGATCTACAGTGGGATGGTCTGATAGCTCAACAATGTGGAAAAATCTATGCAAGTTTGCGCACATTATACTGTTGTACTTCAGCCGCTCCAACTACTATTAAGCTAAGACTGTTCAAGTCGTTGATCTTGCCACATTTTTTTGTTCGGCGATGTTCTGCATGTTCGTCCCAGTGCAAGTTTCTTAAATCGACTTTGTGTGGCGTTAAACTCCTGTGTGCGTTATGTCTATGGGCTTAGTCGCTTCGACCATGTTAGTCACCTGCAGCAGAACTTAATAAGATGCCCATTGAAAAATTTCTACGCACACCGCTCCTGTGTTTTTCTAAGCTCAGGCTCCAGCATTGCTTCATGAAAGACTTATCCAATGTCGTGGTCGCCGCTTGCAGAACCTTGTGATTCCATCCAACAACACGCCATTCTATGCAAATTCCTTGTTCGTGCGTGGTGTGATAAACTGGAATTCATTGCCACCCATAGTAAAACGTGCTTCAACGGAAGCAAATTTCAAGAGAGGCTGCATCAACTTTTGGAACCGTAATATCTAGATTAGTGTTTTATTGAAAATTGAGTAGTATTAATTGTAAAGAATGTCAATTGTGAAGTTTGTTGTATTGTACTTATCATGAAACGGAGGTAGTAATTTTAAAAGATGTTCATCTTACGCTACTGGACAATAAATAAACAAACAAACAAACAAACAAAAAAATACAATCATAGCACCTTTTTGTATAATGCACGAATTAAATTTTGTGAAGACCAGCCAATCGCTGCTTCTCTTTTATCGCACTTTTGTATAATGGTGTTGCTGCTGTGATTTTTTACTTACTTATGTCTCCTGTCCATCCCTAAAGTTGAATAGGGCAAACGTAGAGCCTTCGATCCTGGGTGGCTGCTCGCTTTAACCTTGATGTGGGCCCAGGTCAGATTTCAATCGACTTCCTTTATTTCATTATTGAAGCTCCGACGCCACGAGCCCCTGGGTCTGCCTCTGCTGCGATGTCCTGCTGGGTTCCAATCCAGCGCTTGTTTGCAAATTTCGTTTCCGTTCCTTTGTAGTGTGTGGCAGACCCTCCGCCACTTCGAATTTCCACTGATATCGGTTTCTGATGATATCGACGATGGAGCTCGGCATTTGAAATCCAATTGTGAGGTCATCAGACACGAATTACATACCGTAGGCATCGGGTGATGAAGGCCTGCAGCTTTTGAGTACTCTCCGCTGATACGCACCACGTCTCGCTGGCGTATAAATCGCAAAAGCAGCCCTAGCCTTCTTGATTCGTGCACCTATGTCATTCTTGGTTCCACCGTCTGACGCTATCTGGCTGCCCAGATATTGGAAGCTATCGACTTTCTCTACTGCTTGCTCCTTTACCGTAAAATTGGAAGGATTGTCCGTGTTGGCATCCAACGATTTAGTCTTGTTGACGTTGATGGTGAGACCAGTCGCAAAGGAGCATTCGGTGAAGTCATTGAGCTTGTTCTGCATATCAGAGCGCCGTTGCGCTAACAATGCAACGTCATCAGCCAAATCGAAGTCGTTGAGGTGCTCCATAGTGATAGGCTGCCAGAGCAGCCTACTGTTCGGTACAGGGTCTTTAGCATCTCCCATGATCTCGTCGATTACGGTGAGGACTTCGGTATGCAAGAAAGCCTCGTACTGCGCTTCGAGGTTGACGATTTTATCCGGGACTCCCTTGCGTTTCTGGGTGCCCCACAAATTTTCGTGGTTGAGTCTGTCGAAAGCTTTTTCGTAGTCAATGAATAACAAATAGAGAAACTGTTGGAACTCATTGACCTGCTCCAGAATGATTCGAAGCGTGGCAATATGGTCCACACAAGATCTTCCGGCACGGAATCCCGCCTGCTGCCACCGAAGAGTCACGTCGATCTTCTCCTGGATAACTTTGCACAGGAGTTTGAGAACAATGCACAGTTAAATGATGCCTCGCCAATTGTCGCACACAGTTAGATCCCCTTTCTTAGGGACCTTTACTAAGACGCCCTGCATCCAGCTGGTAGGAAATGTCGCGGTTTCCCAGATATTACAAAATAATTGATGCAACATTCATGTGGATAGCATGGGGTCAGCATTGAGCATCTCTGCTGCTTGGTCATGCCAAAATGTTGACGATTGGTTGCGTTGGTAAGTAACGATTGACGATGGGGTCGGTAAGTAACTGCCCAGTCGTATCCTTCACGGAAATCTTCGCATTAATCCTTGCTCCCCTCAGGCGTCGTGAGATATCGTAGAGGAGGCAGATATCGCCAGTGTTTGCGGCTTACTCTCCTACGTCGACCAGGGAGTTCACTCACGCTCGGTTGTCCCGTCGGCAGCAGCGCTCTCTAAAGCTTCTCTAAAGCCGAGTACCGTTGACGGGACTCGTACTTGGCTCCTCTGGTTTTTTCCGCTCTATCGCAACTTTAGCTTCTCTACGCTTCTCAATCTTTCTCCAGATTTCACCAGCTCACCCAGCTTACTTAAACTTGACTCGATAAAGGCATTCTTGATGGTCGTCCATTGTTCTTCCACTTTGCTACCTTTCGGAACATCTGCTACCCGAGTCTGAAGTTCTTCAACGAATGAACTTTTCACAGCTTGTGCAGAACAGAAGCAACATGGGCCCGGAAATTGTACTCGCGAGTTTTGCAACGACCTGATGCATGTATTTTGATGGACGACGAGACCTTTGATGTCGAAGATGACTGAAAAACCCTTACACTGCCGTCGATGTAAGCAATGCAGACACGTCAATTCAAGTGGAGAAGTTTGGTCAAATAGTGCTGGTATGGCAAGCAATATGTTCCTGCGGAATGAGGTCTACCATTTTTTACACTACCGGGACCATCAATGCAGAAATACATCGATCTGAGTGACTGCAGAAGAGGTTGCTGCCTTTATATCAGAAGCATTTTACCCCTCCATTGTTTTGGCCGGATTTAAAGTCGGCGGATTACGTCAAAACAACTCTCATTTGGCTCATGGAAAAGGGTAGATTTCGTTGAGAAAGACATCAATCCAACAAATTGCCCTCAGCTTTGGCCCATCAAACGCTATTGGGCGATTGTGAAGAGGGTATTCAAAAAAAAATAGTGAAACAGCTGAGAACAAGCAGGAGTTCAAAAAAAAAAAAAATGGGCGAGGCGTCCAAAACTTGCGATGAAACACTTGTCCGGAACATGATGAAAAGTGTTCGATTAATAATTCACAAATTCGTGAAAGAATTTACATTTCATCTGTTCTTCACAATGTTTAAGTTCAATCCCGTACAGTAACGAATCATTCATTTGTTCGAATAAAATATTTTTATTTGGCAAATCGGTAAAGTTTGGAACTACAAAACTATCACCACAAGATGGACAACGAAACTATCACCACAAGAAGACACCGTGATTCGGAAACGTAACTTAAGAGTTATTAATTTCGCCGTGAAATGTCGGTAGCACCCTCTTTTCTAGTTGCCAATTGATGATTTGCACTTATTGTGTACACAGTTTTTTGAAATTCAAAACTTCAGCCAAAACATGCCATGTTGTTCCATGTGAGATGCCTATGGTGTCACATCCACAGTCGATCGATGATCTTAAAATTATATCCTATATTTACCTATGATTTCTGGTGTTGATGCATTTTTTTGGACGTCCTCCCTCTCAGATTTAACGCAAATATGCTATTATGATAAATTTACAAGCTCATACCTGCATGCTAGTTTGTGATTTGAAAAGTGTCCAGATGCACGAAGAAAATGTCCGGGTACTGATGCAGCACGGCATCCGAATTTTGGATTTGGAAATCTTGAAAAGCACGTTGGCCAATATTTAGTGTCAACCAGTGGGTGCGTGTGCTCTACTCCAAGTTCTCCTCCTTTCAAACTTACCTTCAGTTCAATTTACTCATTGAGTTGGACACATGACAATAGAAACTATTGTGATGGAGCACGGACGTTAGTTTACTAGATGTATGAAAAATACTCTTTAACATATTTAGGATTATATCTGAAAAATCTAAATTTAGCCAACACTCACCTGTGATGATGACTGATTAAATAATGAAACATGAAGTTGTATATTGAAGTAACGCAATCTTGTCAAAGCAATCCAAGAAATCAAGTTCACTTCCACTTCCAGAGAGCGATTAATGGCGCTAGCCATAGGGAGCTAGGACTATAGTGAATGCCTAACCGTTTGAAGAAAAATGGAGCATCACTTAACCTTCTTAAACTAGATGCTTCCATCGACCTTTTTTGGATAAATTTTTGTTCTGTACTCCAAACAGGGCATTCTGTTCAACTATTCTCTCTGACTCTTAATTTACTTTTTTCTTTGACATCTACTGAAGGCTAGGTGGGTTCGTCGTGTCTTCTTAAGTTAGATATTAAATCCTCCCTATCACCAACGGTTGCATGGACGTGGCCAGGTGAGCGATCGAGGAGTGTCTTCATGGAGATTATTGCGTGAAGAAACGTATCAGTAACTGGTTTCGTTTCATGGTGACATACAACGTCTTCAACGAATTATTCCTTATCCTAACTCCATCCACGAGGTGTGAAAACGTCAATGCTATTGCTAAAAAACCATCATACACATATGGCAGGTAGTAATCCTGCATCATTCCCATAATCCACGCCTAGTTTTAATTTATCTGAAAACCATATTGAATGTCAATTCACTCGGTTGACGTAATTTAAGTTGGCCATAATGGAACGCGCTCTATTGAATAAAACTTCATCGAATTAGCTAACTGAACTATAACTTACCATCAAACCATAATAAATAATGTAAAACTTATTTCACCACATGCAGACCCATGTGTTTCAATCATTCAATTCCAGCCTTCCGATCGGTGCTAAGTGTAGTGGCAACTCACGTTTATTCCCATTCGATCCTTGAATAATGTCCCTCTGTTCAATCTTGCTATTACGCATCTAACCAAGTTGTACCATTATTATTACCATGCACTCGCACTCATATTCCAACATTTGATAACCAACACGCTGAGGTTCTCATGGATATCAAATCTCATTACACCCACCTACAGCTGATCCCCCGCGAGCTTTGAAAGGTGTTCGTTTGCCACTGGCTAATGATAATGGTGCGAAGGCATAAATTAATAGTCAACATCATGTACCTACTTTCCTAGGAATCGTTAGCCGCCGGCTTTTGTGCACAGGAGCGGGAAAACAATAAAAGCTTCTGCCTGTTCACCACACCGGTGAACGAAGGAGAATGAGTGGATCAATCTATTTTTAGAATATAAAGCTCTTCTGGTGCGATAATGGGGAAAATGTCCTGTGGAGGGCAATATTGTCAAACATTTTTTCCTTTCAAAGCGAGCCGATAGCCCAGAGTACCACTGCGTAGTTTGTCTTCGTGCCACCCCGGGAAAGCTTGTTTAAACTGACTTCCTGGCTGCAACAACGTAAAAGTCACACACGAAGATAGACATCACACTCAGTTTTTACACCATTTAACAATGATCCATAAAACGTTTCATATCAACGTGTTAGGAATGGATGAAATCCGACGCTACTGATGAGGAAAAATCACTCGTCTACCAATGCTGTTCCCGTTTCAGGTTACCTGTTGATGTTCAGGGATCTGCGCATATAGCCGATAAATGTTGTCCCAGTAGGTATCCCCATGTCAAATGGCATGTTTGTTTTTCAAACGCCGGGTTTTTCTTCTGAAATGGATATTTCTATCCTCACGTCGACGACAACGGTGATGACGTGGATTTGGATACCGGTTGTGCTAGGTATATATGTAGTTGCACACTGGTTACCGTTCCACAGCGGAGAACGGTTCATGGTCATGAGAAAACTCTAGTCCGGTGCTAAATATAGATAATGGGACTAAAAATAGGAATTCCGTCGTTTTTCTTGCGTGATTGTAGGTACTTTGGTGGCATGTGAGGGCTCTTTATCGGAATCAACTGGCTATCGTTCGGTTGGCTAGAGCTGTTGGATGAAGGATATTACATGCAAAGTAGTCGATTATTCATGGGATTTTGGTAGTCGGAAGCTTTTCAGAAGGAAAAGCTAAAGGAAGCGATTGGCGTTTTATTACTGACGGTACCTCCATATCAGTTCTGTTATGGTGATTGCCAGCTGAAACTGTATCAGTAAACTTGTATGTTAAGTTTTTTTGAAATTTTGTGGTCAAAAGTTAAGGGGAATTATCCCTATTTCGTAACTAGAAATGGGAAGAAAAAATAGTATTTTCCATTTGATTCCAACTATCTTTGCTTATATTGACAGGTACGCGTATTTTGTCTACAATGTGCAGACTTTTTCAGTGTAGTGTAATAATAACTCGACTGAGCTCAGTGTGATTGCTCATTTCGGGAAGTTTTCCCGTGTATCATTAAAATTTTCAAACATTATCCGTTACAATTCTAAACTATTGAAAATAGGAAAAATAAAATGTGATGTCTTATAATTTTGTTTTGTTGGCTAATTTAACTAAATGCACAGTACTTTCCTATCACAGATTTCAAATGTGGGCAAGGGAGGTCTCATATGCAGTCTCACTGAACGATACAAAACGGGTACATCTTCGTAATTTCACTCACACCAACGGAACCACAACGGTCCTACGAAACGACATCCGCAAGCTAACTTGGAGGCAGGGGCAGTTTATCATCGCCGGCGACCTAAATGCGAAACACGAACCCTGGGGGAATACCTTGCGCAACCAAAACGGCAGAAACAACAATTTTCCCAGCAATGTTCGCTCTCTCCCAGATTGTGCAAAGCGGTTTTGGAAGTTGACAAAAACTAAACCAAGGCCCATTCTACCGTTGATCCCAATAGACAGCAAGGGCTCCAAAGATCGCTCGATAACTCCTGAAGAGAAGGCTGCTGAGATAGGTAAACACTTCGTCAGCTTCAACAATCTTGGACAGAACATCGTCAGTCCGCACTTAGCTGCCGTTAGCTAAACAACATCCATCTAAATCCCAACGACTTCTAGGATGAGTTGGAGATCTCAGCTGACGAATTGTTGATCTATATCAAAGCGTATGAGAACATGAAGGCCCCGAAGGGTTTCTAAGTGATTGAGCCCCCGGTGCTGCGTTCATTTGGCGTTGATTTTCAACCAATGCACAGTGGTCTAGAATGCGAATTTAACTGGAAAGTTTTGAAGCAAAAATGTCTTCTAAAAAGTTGTTTCTAATGACAAGACGCTTCTTTTGGTGTGAATGAAAACAAGGGTTGTCCTTGTTTTCAGAGAAATTGAAAATCTTACTTTTTTATTTGCAGAAATAAAGGCATACATTGTTGGGAAAACTTGTAAAATAAATAATTTCAAGCAACTTTGATGGTATATTTTTTTCTGTACCTTTTGATATGACCGAATTAAAGCATTTTTTCCTAAGCAGCCTACGGTGTCCTTATAAAAATCAGTTATTTTGCTGTTACTTTTTTATTTAAAATTTTCAGCAAAGTTGTCTTCCCATGGATTCTAGAAAAATAAAAGTTATAACTTTTGGTGTGCTAAATTGTCTTTTATCGTATGTCAAACCAAAGTTATTATCGTTTTTGTAAACAAAATAGACCCCTTTCAAAAGTTGTTTATTCTAGTTGGGGCAAACCAACAGCATTTGAAAGTTTTTTTTTATCAATCCATGTTGTATCTGAAAACTAGAGATAGGGAAAATTTAGTAAAACACATATAAAAAGGGCGTAATTTTATGAGAAAACCGTTAATTACTCACTAATGGTAAGAGACATCGGCAAGATTTACACGTCAAAACTTTTTCCTTTTTATGTTATAAAAATCATCTTAAGTCAACTTTGCTGAAAAATTTGAAATTAAAAAGGTACAGCAAAATAACTGATTTTTAGAGGGACACCCTAAGCCACGCAGGTCAAAATGCTGTAATTCCGTCACATCAAAAGGCAAAAAAAAAATTGTTTAATCAAAGTTGCTTGAAATTGTTCAATCTACAACTTTTACGAAAAATGTATGCCTTTTTTTCTGCAAATGAAAAAGTTAGATATTCGATTTCTTTGAAAATAAGGATAACCCTACTTTCATTCCCACCAATCGATGCGCCTTGTTATTAAAAGCAACTTTGTACAAGATAGGTTTGCTCCAAAACTTCAAAATTAGGCTGAAAATTTATCTTTTCAGCTAAATTCGCATTCTGGACCTCTTGCGCGTGTGGTTATTTTTACCGTTAAAAATTGGTAAATGCACACACCAAGTTTTTTTTCACTGAACTAAGGTAAGTAAACATAACTTTACCCACCGCTGCCTTCCCACATTTAACTGCTCCGTTGGGTACTTTTTTCTAAGCGTGTATTTAATGAGGAGTTGGCAACATTTGGCAAAATTTTACTATTTTTATTCTTATTTTTATTTATATTTTATTTATATTATTATATTATATTTTTATTCCATTGATTACTTGACTACCAAACAGAGCTAAAAGGATGTGGCGATATGTTGCAATCTCCTCACTCTGCAACTCACTCTGCAACGACATTTTGGTAGTGTGTGCCTCTACCTGTACAAATTTATGCAAGGGTAACAGATGCATTGTGGCATCCAGAGTGATAGTGGGAGTACTTCGAAAAGCTCCTGTTATCGATAGAGTTGCTCAACTTTGCAGTTTAGCCAGCTCTCGTTGAGCTGAAATTATTTTGGTTAGCCTATGACTTCAAAGCCCATTCCCACCCTATGACTTCATAGCCCATTGCCACCATGTTATTCAGCAGATCATCATCTATTAAAAACCACAAAAGTGATGAGAGTACACCTACTTGCGGACAGCCTTTTGGTGTACTTACTTAAACTGTTGATTCGCCTAATCTAGAGACGATGTAGCGATGTGAGAAGTGATCCAGTCTACGATGGAGCCATGAAAGCCCCGTGTATTCATAGCTGAACTGATTGAAGCATTATAAAAAGCACCTTCAATGTCAAGGAATGCACAAAAGGCCACTTCCTAGTGTTCGGTGCTTTTTTCATTTTTTTGTGTCAACGTGTGCAGGCAAATTTTTACTTGTTCAGCTTGTGAATTTTCAAATACGAGCTTTTAATATAATCATCCAATATTTTCTCCACAGCTCTGGGCCTTTTCGCTGATTCTGGCTGCGAAATCTCACTTGGTTTTTGAGCAAGGCGATTGGCCTCCGCAGCTGATTTAATAGTGACGTTTACTCCATCGTCCTCGCCATTATCTTCCATCTCGGAGTTTTTTGGTGTGTCCTGGTTGATTGATGGACAGGTGGACAGCAAATCACTGGAAAGCATCAGTGATTTGCTGTCTAACTGGGCTTCGATTTGCCCCAGAGAGTCTCCCTGGTCTGTGTTCATCTTCTCCGGCTGAGAGAGGCAGTCGGTACCTTTTGTTAATTTAGTATTGTTGTTGCTCATTTGAAATCCCACGAGTAGCACGGGAAGTAAAGGTCGACTGCTCCAGAGCCCTGCATTAGCGCAGCAAGGGATCCGATACTGTGGGGTTTGCCCTGGTTCCCCACAGGCTCCGTTAGCGACTGAGTAATTGTTTCAACCCCCAGCCACGCATCCATAGGCACGGGTAGCATTACACCATAGATTCGGGGTTAGACCGTATTAGGCATTCGTGTGGCTACGGTCATCACCACATATATCCTCCTCCTTTACCCGGGCTTGGAACCGGCACCGATGATTCACATTGATCTTAGACATACACGTTGTGTATCTCTATTATCCGAGAATCATCGCTGGCGGAGTTCAGTAGTATTATGGTAAGATAAGCCATTTATTTCACAAATCATCAAACTAATTGATATCCTTGAAATGTTACTAGAATGGTATAAAGAAGAATTTTAACATGTATAACATAATATCTTTCATTGATATTTTATCTTTGATATTTGGAATGATCTTTCCTGTTTCCAGCTTTTCCAGGACTAGTAGGATATTTTTTTTTGTTCATTATCGGGTACTTTCATCACTGCGTTCATTTTTTGATATATGTAGTAGGATATTAAAACGTATCTAATTTTTTTTTCTGAAATATCCCAGTTGATGTCAGATATATTTTGTACATACGCATATTATGTTCTCGTGTTAACTTACTGTAACCTCTATTTACATGGTCATGAAATTTAAATTGTGTAATGTTTAGCTTGTAATTCCATGTACATCATTCAAGTTTGAAATTAACATTTTTGTTGTTATGATATCTTATATTTTTGTGTATAAACTATACTAAATATTAAATATCATTTAACGGAGAAAGGGAGGGACCATCAGGGCACCCAAGTGGAACGTTTTGGATATGGAGCATAGAACTGCCTTCTCCCTATTGTTAAAATTTTCCGGAACGAAGGCGGGTTCTTCGACCCCATTCATTGGGCTTATTCTGTCAATTGAGGGTTCGATTCTAGTGCTGTTAGTGTGAACTTACTTTTGGAAGGAGATTCTCTACCCTAAATTCGTGGGTTTCGCGTAAGTGTCTTTGTTACGGGCTCGCCCAAACGTTTTTGGCCCTTCATACAGGAGCTTGATGATCACAAACAGCAATATAATCTTGATTAAATCGTTTTTCTGATTATTCCACCTCTTGTACCTTAAACCATTCCAGAACGGATTTCGCAAACTGACAAGAGGCCAAACCAGGGCCAAAACAGAACTGGAGAGTAATGGTTTATGATAAACGGTAACAACCGGTTCTGCAGACGCTCTTTCACGTACACATCCTTATTGAGAGTGCCGGTATAGAAGAAACTTTTGTTTAGATTTTCGACCCCAACTACATATGGCCTGCAAAATCAAATACTTCTTCGGGAATTTTGACACCATCTTTGTTCGGAAATGCTCGACAACGGCGTTCCTTTGCATTGCGGTTTCAAAAGCCAGACCCGGAAGCTGTTTAAAGTCTTCGAGTACGTTTGTTTCGTCGGCCATTTTGATGCAAGACAATGTTTGTGAAAAATTGGTGTAAAGCTCCTTAGCACGACTTTTTGCAGTGAAATTTTAGCTTGTCATCACGTTTGGGCCTTCTTCACTTTGTGCGCTTTTGGTTTTTGTCTCTGCTTCACGTTTCGTACGTATGATTTTGGCTTCCCAACTTTGCGAGCTACATTTCGCACAGAAAGATTGGGATTTTTCTCAATAGTGGCATTTCCACCTTCTTGTCCATTTGTTGAGAGCGTACTTTTCGGTTTGTTCAACTTCGAACCTTCCAATCCACAGTCAAGCGCTGTTCAAATGATTTGTAAACACAAAACACGGGACTTTTCGGTAGTTTTAGTTTTTTGGCAAGATCGCGTACCGATAAATTAGGATTTTCCTGCTGTTCGTACAAAACGAGTTTGCGCACTTCCACTTGATTCGACGCCATTTTACTGAATGTTACAAGAATATAAACATGTTGTACCACAAAATGATATAGACGTTTCAGCTGTCATATAAGTGAAACTTTTCGAAGCTTTCCATGAAATAATTCAAAATCTACACTGAAAGAAAAGTGTCCGAAATTGAACGTGCACAAGCTTTAGTTGTGGAATGGTCATTGAATATTTGCTTCGATACAAGATTGGTATCAGAGATGTAAACAAATTTTATCTAGTGAGCATTATTTTCTGTCAGTAGTATAGATTTATTTTTTGAACTGCATACCTACCATGTGAGTAGAAAAATAGATTGTTGTAGAATCTTTTCTATTCAAAGTTTGCACGTTTTCAGTGTGGTGAGAGTTCTGTAGATTATCTGCTCAAAATTCAACGGAAAGAGACATATTGCGTAATGATCTGTCATGATAACCTATCATTTTTCAAGAAGTAGTCTCTTTTTAACGAAGAATTGATCGCCGTGTTTCCTTTCCGTTGGTTTGCAGTAAACCACAACAACTTGAAATGGAATCACTCAACAATGCAAACTCCTGAAACTGAAAAGTGCAAAGTTCATCATTTCTTACCCACATCTTAAATCTTCTTCTCTTCTTCACGTTGCTTACGGCAGCTTTCCATTCAACCGGTTCATTTTGTTACAGCATCGAATATGGCAAACCACAGCCGACTTCAGCTAGCAAACTTCACTCAAACCAGGTGTGGTGTCCGTTCGTATTCAACAGCACTGACGTCATCCGGAAAAAAACTGATTCCCTCAACTGCGACTCGTCGATATTGTCGTTGCCGTCATCTTTGCAGCATTCCTTAGACCAAAACCGTCATCACCGTGGTAGATCAGAGCAAAGCAGACGACAAGTCGGCTTGATTTAAAATTCTATCAATGGATTTCGGTTCCCACGCCACATGCTCGCTATGGCGGAGAAAAAGGACGATGTAGAAAAGTTGAGATCCTCGTTGATGACGCTGCTTTCCAGTGGAGAACAGTGTGACACCGGCAGATGTGAGATGGTTTCCGTATCCTTTTACCACCACACATGAAAACTCATTCGCCATCGCATGGTTGACTTGCTACTCTTGGTGCATGTATCCATTATTCATACAAATGCCGGAATAATCCGATTCTATGTGGAAAATAAGCGGAATTCGTTGATGATAGTGCTTTTGCGATTGTTTGTTTGCAGACTGCCTCAGCAATAACAGAATACAAAGAAGAAAATCCTCCCTCACAAGGTGGCATTCGTCGGTAGCAGCTGGCGGAAGCGATTGGATCATGGTATGATGATTTTCTTCGTTAATATGTTTTCTACAATTTCGTTCGATTGAAATGATGGATTAAAATGTTTAGAAAAGGATGTTTTCTTAAGTTTTTTAATTGAAAAAAAAATCTAAGGTAACAGCTCGTACATTTTCATTCAAATCCTAGCAACTAACTTAACTGGAATTCCTCTATCCGGTCGCAGAACCAAATCTGTTTTCACTCGCAATTGCCCCAGTGACTCTCCAGGCAGTACCTTGTAGTTCATAATCAACTTTATCAGGGTTACCTTCATCTCCAGCATGGCATATCGCTGGCCAATGCAATTTCGAGACCCAGCGCTGAATGGGATGTAATCGTACGGACCTCTTGTAGATTCAGCCGTGTCGGAGAACCGTTCTGGATCGAAACGTTCTGGATCGGGGTATACTTTCGCGTTTCGATGGATGACATAGATGGGAACTAGAAATTCTTGACCGGCTTTAACGGTTGTTCCATCTGTAACGGAAATCACAAAACGAGCTCATATTTAAATTTACCAGCATAGCATTCCCTATTTACTCATTTCCATATCGTCCACCGATGACCTTCCAATGAAAGGCACCGGAGGAAAGAGGCGCATCGCTTCCTTAATCACCGTTTCTAGATAACGAAATTCCTGCAATGTCTGGAAGGTCAGGTCCGTTTCTGTAGCGTCTTTGCCCAGAATTGATACAATCTCATCGTACAGCCGGTCTTGCACCTGCTGGTTCATGGCCAGTTGATAAATAGTGAACGAGATTCCACTGGTCGTAGTGTCGTGTCCCTAGAGAAGAAGGATTTTTTTTTATCATTTCAACCGATCATTCTTGTCTGAAAAAACCAACAACACACTCACCTCAAACATAAAGGTATCGACCTCCTCCCGAATGTCCGCATTTGAAAGGGGTTTGCCTTCGACGGTTACATTTAAAAGCAAATCCAAGAAAGTCATCTTTCTTTTTGAATACAAATTTTCTTCGTTCATGTTGAAGTCCACTTGTTCGAGCTTGTCCGCTTCCAGTTGCTTTCGCCTGGATTTGATGACCGAATCGGTAAATTCGTGAAGCTCTCGGATAATTTTCCGTTGTTCCCAAGCATTTGGGTGGAATACGTCGTATAGCAAGGGAGATCCTGCTAGGATGCTAATCGTACGAAGCAAGATTAGCACGGACATTCTCTTAACGTTCTGAACGTATCGATTGGTGGGATTCTTCTGGGCGAGCACACACGTTCCCATGGATGTTTCTGAATTAAATAATATTCTTGTTAATCATTTTCAAAAAAATTATTCCTAACAAACCTACCACATATACTATCCAAAGCCATCAGCGTCACGTAATCGTAGATATCGAATTCCCCACCGTCAACATGCTTTATCAAATTCCGCACCATAATGTCCGTCTCCTTGTTAAACACGGTAACGAATTGTTCCAAAATTTTGAAGTGAAAAGTTGGGGTAATTATTTTCCGCCGTTGGAACCACTTTTCCCCACTGGAGATAAGTAAACCTTGACCCAGCCAGGGCTCCACGAAGCTATAGAGGAACGACTTCTTGGTTTGCTTTGCCATCAGGACTTTCTCAACGTTTCTGGCACTCGTTACGTTTATCATGTTCAGATTCAATACGCTCCATGTAACGACATCGTCTCCGTAGGTCTTGTGGAAGCCAACCATGGTTTCGAATATTCCTGGAAATAGGGGAATGGGATATTTTAATCGTTAGAAGTCATTGGCAATTGTATTATACTCGAGTTTAGAATTGTTGAATGATAATATTCGATTATTAAAACGATGCTCGCTGAAATTTTAAACTGATTAATGCAAATATCTTAAAAATCTATCAAGAATTATATGAACTATTAGCGTTCAAATAGTTTCATTGTTTTGTGATGGGCGCTTTTTTTTATAAATCCTAGAGAGTTTGTGCTGTTTAGTGGTATACCTGTAATACCTCGTACAAATAACTTCAGTCGAGTTAATAGTACGAGACACTGAAGAAGTTTGCACATTGTAGACGAAATACGCGTATCTGTCAAGATAAGCAAAGGTAGTTGGAATTAAATGGAAAATACTAGTTTTTCTTCTCATTTCTATATTTTTTATATTTTTTCTTTGGCATGCTACTTTTTCCTACCTGGCTAGATTTGTGCTTTAGAAAAGTATAGGTATTACTAGCTGAAACCGGTGCGAGCCTTGCTACGCTTGCAACTAAACGAATGAAAATTTAATAGAACGGGTTATTTTTAGGAATGAGTTTTGTTAAAATATTTTCGTTTGCTAATGTGGGAAATTTCTGAAAAAAGAAACGTAGTTGTGGTTTTATCGTTAGTTTCTACCATGGTTTTTCTATCTGTTTAGAAGCATTCCATAGACAAAACATTCATTGTCAAACTTTGCAGTATCCTGTCAGTTTGACGGTAATTTTCTCTCGCATTACCTAATATTAACTTATTTTGCATAATGTAACACTGAGAGTATCTCCAGCATCCCCCATTCTTGACTATGAAGGGGTTCAAATTTCTTTCAGAATCATGCTACCCGAGAAATATACATTTTATGATGTAGCTGCCTGGATAATTTTCATGTTTGGTTGAATACATTGTTTCATTTGTTTGAATAGAGCGGAGAGGTCTTGATCCACAATTGAAAAAAATCCTGCCTCGAAAAGACGCCACATGCTGGAGTGTCGAACCATCATAAGAACCTTTTCTGGCCCCAAAAACCCCTGCATACAAATTTTCATAAAAGTAGGGATAATTCTCATGTCTGGTGTGAATTTGTGTTTCATTTGTACCAGACCCCCCCCCCCCAAACCTGAAAGACGAGGGGTCTTGAACTACAGTTGAAACATTTCTTGCCTCCAAAATCCCCACATTTCGGATCCATTTGCTTTATTAATTCTCGAGTTAGGCAGAAATTCCAGTTTCATTTACTAGAGTTGAGAGGGGTCTCGAACAAACATTAAAACGTTTCTTGCCTCCAGAAAACCCATGCCAAATTTGGTTTTATTTGCTTGATTAGTTCTTGGGTTATGCAGAAACTTCTGTTTATTTTGGATGGGAGCCGGGGATGAGGTACTACTCAAGTCTCCTGGAGTGCAGCACACGCTGCTACGAGACAGCATATTAAATTTCAAAGAGACGTTAAAGTGCAGTCTGTGCTCCCGTGCACCTTTGTGTTGCCATCTCATTTCGAATTTGCTCTCGACTCTTTGGGCGATTGCACTCTCTCTTGTCGTCTCTGTGCAAGCACAAGTGCGAAAAACAGACACGGTGGCTGGCCCGACTAGTTTGTGAGTTAAGATTTTAATAAAATTCTCCCTCTATGAACCCATACAATGCCTTTTGTTATTATTTAGAATCAAAAATTTTCATTTCAATACTATTTACCAAAGTATGAGCCAAAGCACAGGGTAAAGCACAGAGTAAAACACTGCACGGCCATCCGTTTCTACTCAATTTTGAGTCGTTTTTGACTCACTTTCGTCAAAAGTGGCGCTACTCAAATTTGAGTAAATGTTACTGGCATTGGCAAGTCGACAAATAAAAAAAAATCGACGAAAGTGAGTCAAAAACGACTCAAAACTGAGTTATAACGGCTGGTCGTGTTTGCATTACTTTTTATCTCTGAAAGAGAAGTGCATGTGTGGCTTTCTGTCTGTCGTGCTGCTACAAAATCTCTCACACGTTCGTTTTGTGCGCTCTTCTGAAACAGGAGACGCACACTTGCAATTTGGTGAAACACTTGTCTATTTTGCACTGCTCTGTGTATTTCGTCAATCCCTGATGGGAGTCCTCCCATTCAGGATAGGGAGCCCGAGCAGGAGCAAATAACTTGATAACTGGCTTTGGTATTTAACAGCTCAGATAAAGAGGTAAAATACCTGAGGATAATAAAATTGTTCCCACGATGTTATGCGAATACCAAATTGAGGTAAGACAATACCAAAATAGTACCTCTCAGGTATTAGAAGGTATCCGAAATAACAAGTTTTGTTATTCGAGAGATATTTTACTTGCAATTCTTAGGTATTTTGTTTAGGTATTTTACCTCTTAACCTGAGCTGTTTTATACCAAGGCCAGTTACCAAGATCAAAATTAGGTATTCATATGTTATTTTCTCCTGCTCGGGAGGGGTTTCAAACCATCATAGAAATATTTCTCACCTCTAAATCTTTCAGATGCCAAATTTGGTTCCATTTTCTCGAATGATTCGAGTTATGTAGAAATTTAGGTTTCATTTGTATGTTAGGCCCCCCTCCTTTCAGAAAAGGGAGGGGCCTCTAACTATCATAAGACAGACAGACAGACAGACAGACAGACAGACAGACAGACAGACAGACAGACAGACAGACAGACAGACAGACAGACAGACAGACAGACAGACAGACAGACAGACAGACAGACAGACAGACAGACAGACAGACAGACAGACAGACAGACAGACAGACAGACAGACAGACAGACAGACAGACAGACAGACAGACAGACAGACAGACAGACAGACAGACAGACAGACAGACAGACAGACAGACAGACAGACAGACAGACAGACAGACAGACAGACAGACAGACAGACAGACAGACAGACAGACAGACAGACAGACAGACAGACAGACAGACAGACAGACAGACAGACAGACAGACAGACAGACAGACAGACAGACAGACAGACAGACAGACAGACAGACAGACAGACAGAGACAGACAGACAGACAGACAGACAGACAGACAGACAGACAGACAGACAGACAGACAGACAGACAGACAGACAGACAGACAGACAGACAGACAGACAGACAGACAGACAGACAGACAGACAGACAGACAGACAGACAGACAGACAGACAGACAGGATTATAAGGCCTGTGCTCGAACAAAATGCACCAGGCAAAAGTGTTCGCCAAAACTTTAATTTAAGTCGGATTTTCCTGAAACTTTCAGGGAATAAACTAATACATATGGATTATGTTTCGCTTAAAACCCGCACCTTTCCCTTATGACCCCTCATTACATTTTGTGCAATAGTGGAGCCGATCTTTTTGGTCACTATCATCCATTCTTTCTTCAACTCCAGCTCGTTCTTAAACACCTTCGACGATTTTCGAACGTTGGCCTTCATTATGCCCCATAATATTTCCACCGGACGAATCTCTGGTGAATTTGGGGGGTTGGCGGTTTTTGGTACAAAAACAACGTTATTGTCTCCAATCTAACGTCGATCGCGCGTAATGGCATGATGCCAGGGTCCGGCCAACATAATGTCTCGCCTCTGGAGACACTGGTATTTTTTGGTGAATTTGTACACTTTCTTCTTCCTTATGTCTTCCGGAACATCAAACCGTGATTTGGCTACTAGTTATATACAGATTTTCATCAATATTTACCCACGGACAAAAAAGTAACATCCGGATAAAAATGGTGCATTTTTTTCGGGAACAGGCCTTATGACAAATTTTATGGCAAATTCCGATTGCTCGAAAATGAAAAGTAATGAAGTCGTCAAAGTAAAAAATAGGTTTATTGATGATTTGGTCATGATTGGCACTCGCAAATAGCTCATACAGATACATTTTAGAGAAGCTTATATAGAAACTTTACTGGGGACTTCGGAATATTCAGGTTTATCTTTTGGGGGAGAGAATATGTTTTAATATGGAAGTTTTGATAAGCTTTCTTTTAGATAACCGATGATATCTTGGAGAAAGAGTGAATTCATATTTCTCAAAGGAAAAGTTTAAAAAAAGTTGATTGATTTTTTGATTCCTGATTCTTGAAGTTTTCAGAACTTCTTGGAAGCTCTTTGAATATCTGTATAGTTGCCTGAACTTCTGGGAAGAATTCTTAATTTATGGGAAGTTTCTTGAAATCTTGTGAAGCTCCCTAAAATTATGGAAAAAGTTCCTGAATTTTCAGAAAATATCCTGAAATATTTGGGAATCTGCCTGAACTTTTAGGAAAAAACTTTAACCTCTGAGAGGTTCCCTGATTTTCTAGGATGTTCCCTAAACATCATGGTGAATTGTAAAACTTTTGGGGAGTTCACTGAATTCCTAAGAAGTATCCCAAACTTCTGATAATATCCCTGAGTTTCTGGGAAATTCACTGAATTTGTGCAATTTTTTTCAAATTTTTGGAAAGTATTTTCGTGCATCAATTTCTTAACCACTTCCAGTGATGAGAGGCGAAAATACTGATAGCTTTACAAAAAAAATTCTCATGGTCAGCAAACTGGTTGATTTCTCAATCCTCACAATTTCGTTGAGATAACTAGCTGAGAAACCGTACGATAACATCCGTTAGTCTACAGTGCATTTTTGTAACGGGCTCAGGTCGACTTTTCCAACTGCATCGCATCTTAGCTTGGAAAAGACATCAGATAAATCTAGTTGTCGCACAGAATTTCCAGGAATATCTCGCTTGGCATGTGGAAACGACCCAGAAAGTGCTTCTCGTCAAAGGTAAGAGTGTCGCTTAAGTAGTCCTGGAACAGCTTCTGATGACAAAAACGAAAATCACGGTCGATGTTGGGGCTTCTTGCAGGGCGTGACCCTCTCCGTTTTGACTCTTGTTTTTCTGCTATCAGTATTTTTTGAAGAAAAAACTTCTGATCTCTGATGTTGAATGATTCACAAGATGACAGGTGTTGGCGGGTTTAACAACAAGAAATACAACACCAGTACGGGGAACGCAAAGTTGGTTTATTTTAGCTGGTTCTATTCAAGTTTTGCTGATGCAAATCAAGTATAGAGTTGTTCCAAAAATAGACCACCGCTGAAGATGCCCCAACTCATAAACTATTTTAACTTGAAGCGATATTTAGCTAGTTATATACTTGCTTAGATATGTTTAATACCAAGTTTGGTAGTATGTATCACGAAAAGGTATACAACTCCTTTTATAAAGTTTGAAACTTTCGAGGGATATGGAGGTAATGTCGGTCTTTAAGCAAAACATTGGGTCTATTCATGGCAACTTCGATCGATTTTTTATTTATTGCAGTGTTTGTACAAGTTTTCCCTGATATAACTGCCAGCTATATTTGCTTTACCCAACATAAAATTTCACAAAACAAACTAAACTAATACTGCTTTGAAACCCTTAAATACTGGAAAAATTAAAAATCTACACTGAAAGAGAAGTGTCCGAAATTTAACGTGGACAGGCTTTGTACACCTTCTTGCCAGCTTCGTTACCGTAGTTTATTTGTATTCAGTCACCATTGAACTACGTATGGGCATAACAACCCTTTTGATAATTGTGTGAGATTGTTTTGTAATGTGAAAGCTGTTTTTGATATCATGTTGTCAAAATGTGTGTATAAGAATATAATTAGAAAACTAGGTTAAGTACCAGCCTGTTAAGATTTTTTTTTAATTCAAGACGAAGAACAAGCAATAAAGTAACTCTGAACCCAAAACGTCCCTTTTCAGGGGCACCAACAAAAGTGCGAAAGAGAGTTTGACATGCTTTTAGGAGTACAGATGGCTGTGCTTCGTGGTCGATTGCGAAAAATATCGATCGTTTGCCGGAGCCGTAGTGTTTTAGACATTTCTACATTTGGCAGCGTTGTACACACATTAGGTGTAGCCCAGTTTGAATTTGAACATAGACTATCGCGCATATTTCGGATATACATTTACAAAATAGTAATAGTAACTTTAGAGGGAAAATACAAAACAAATTTAATCATCTCGATTTCGAAGAAATTTGTTTACTCTTCCCGGAATACGTTTCATCAACCGGCGCACATTATCAACAACAACAATAACAACAACAACAACAACAACAACAACAACAACAACAACAACAACAACAACAACAACAACAACAACAACAACAACAACAACAGCAACAACAACAACAATAACAACAACCATAGAAGTCATCAAACAGCTACTAGCTTTCTACCACCCGATAAGGAGTTACTTGCAGCAGCAAAGGCGACTTTCTCTCAACCTCAGATTGACCAGCGTGGCATCAGGTTTCAACGTGGCGAAACACTGAATCCATACCCGGTAGATCATCAATTCCCGCAAACAAAACCAACTTCTACCCCTGATTGGATACTCAGCCCCGCCCTGCGAAACTCTTTCTCGCAGCATTGTACGTCCTGTTCCTGTGATCGTCCATGTTTTCGCTCGACCTGACGCACTCTATAGAGGTAGACTATGACGAACCGGATGAGACTGGTGTAGTACGTATAATGGTATTTAGTTAAAAAAAAAAGAAACCTTATTTCCGCGGGCACATATTGAACCTTTGGGGTAGTAATTATAATGAAAAAGGTTAGTTTTGAATCACAGTGTGCATATAAATAAAAGCGTAGCTGCACATAAATCAAAACGCTAATTTGAACCGGAAAACGATCGCCGAAAGCCAATCTTCGGAAACCGGTGTCAGAGTAAACTGATTCCGAATGAACGAGAGGTTTTCATGAAGCGAGAGAGAATGAGAGAACGGACTATGGTATAGCATAATCGCATCGGACTATGGTAGTGCAAAAGAAGGGAAAATCTATCCACGAATCACGATGTGCGTCTCCTTCGGATGGGAGAGAAAAACTTGAGAATAAAGAATGAGAGAGAGAGAGATAGTGGCTCAAACAAAAAGGAACTCTTGAAAGAGAGCTTGAGATCGGATGAAGAAGGGGAAACGAACTACGGGAGTTGCTCGACCTCGCTGCGAGGCGAGGTGATTCATTCTGTTGGTTACTTTTAAAACACGAAGTTGTGTTCAGAGAACGATGGACACAAAACGGAAGGCGAAGGGATCAATGCCGCCGGAGCGGCACGACAATGGTGCAGTTGGTATTGGAGCCGACGATCCGCCACGGTAAGTATAGCTTCGGAGTAAAATCTAAATTAGATGAAGATGGCAAAAAAAATTGATTCGGAATATGTGGTAACTGAAAAAAAAAATTTTACAATTGGAGACAAAAAAAAAGAAGTGCACAGCAAAAACAATGGCGGCCAGAGGTATATCTATATATATATGTATATCTATAGTTTTAAACAATGACGTACTTCCATCAACTTCCTCAGAATCACCTTCTACTGAAATTCTGGTGTATTGTCAGAATTTTAATCGCATGAAAAGTGCATCAAAAATGAACGTTATACATAAAAATATTTTGTGCTCCAATTTTTCGATTGTTTTGGGTACCGAAACAAGCTGGAATGATAGTATTTAAAGTGAAGAAATTTCTGGCAGTGATTATAATGTTTTTAAAGGTGATCGGAACTTACTTTTAACGCACAGAATGTCTGGTAGCGGTTCTCATTGCACTTTATTTCGAAAATTTTAGTTCGGAACTTCTGGTTTCATCCAAATTTAAATAATTTGAGCATATATGGGTGAAAACACATATTTCTGATGGAACTCATATTTTTGCAACAGTGTATTTTCCACCAGACCAAGCTTGTAAGTCTACATACGAAATCTTTTTTCAAGCAGCTGAAGAAATTGTAACCCAATTTCCTCCTGAATATAAAGTTCATGTATATGGCGATTTCAATCAGCGCAATGCAGATTTTATTCCAGACGCAGCAAATGAGAGTATTTTACTTCCTGTCGTTGGTGATAATGAAACGTTACAATTTATTTTTGAAAAACTTGCGTTTTTAGGGCTTAACCAAATTAATCACGTAAAAAACCAGCAAAATTGTTACTTAGATTTTTTACTAACAAATACACATGAAGATTTCTGCGTAAGTGAATCTCTTTATCCCTTATGGAAAAATGAGGCGTTTCACACAGCCATCGAGTTTTCTGTGTTTGTGCATAAAATACATAAACCCAATGAATGTGTTTACGAGAATGTCTTTGATTACAACAAAGCCAACTATGACAATATTAAGTATAAATTGAGTAGGGCCAACTGGCAGCAGGTTTTAAAAAGTCAGAAAAATGTTGAATGTGCAGTAGAGATATTTTATAAAATGTTATTGGAAACTATTCAGGAAGAAGTCCCTCTGACGAGAAGACGACGAAACTATGCTTCTAAAAATCCAATTTGGTTTAATAAGCAAATTACTAATTTGAAGAATCGGAAACAAAAGGCTCACAAAATTTACAAAAATTACAATAATCAAGCTAATTTGGAAGAGTATTTGAATATCTGCAATCAACTTAATTTAGCTATTTCCTCTGCACAATCTGAGTATAACACAAAAACTGAAAATGAGATTAAGTCATGTCCGAAAAATTTCTTCAATTACGTTAAAACTACGGTTAAATCGTGAAATTTCCCAACAAATATGACTTTGGACGAAAAAGTAGGAGATAACTCAGAAGATATTTGTAATCTATTTGCGAAATTTTTTCAAGAGACTTACACAAAATTTTCAGACGATGATCGCGATTTTGAATATATCTCATACTTTCCTGACTATCCAGGTAATATTGGTGTGAGTAACATTGTTGTACAAGACATTCTCTCAGGTTTAAAACAGTTAGACGCTAATAAAGGCGCAGGACCTGATGGAATTCCACCAGTATTCATGAAAAACCTAGCAACTGAACTTACAACTCCTCTTTTCTGGCTGTTCAATATGTCATTGGATAGTGGTGAATTTCCGAAAGAATGGAAAAAGTCTTTCCTCATACCAATTTATAAATCTGGCAAAAAATCCGATATTCGTAATTATCGTGGCATTGCCATAATATCATGCATTCCAAAACTTTTCGAATCGATCATTAATAAAAATGTTTTTGACCAAATTAAAAATAGAATAACTAACGCACAACACGGTTTCTTCAAAGGCCGCTCAACTGCTACGAACTTACTGGAATTTGTTAATCACTCATTAAATGCAATGGATAAAGGTAATCACGTAATGGCTCTTTACACCGACTTCAGTAAAGCGTTTGATAGATTAGATATTCCAATGTTGATTTTCAAGCTTGAAAAAATGGGAATTGAGCTGCTCAATTGGATTGAATCGTATTTAACTGATCGTCAGCAAATTGTAAAGTTTAATAATAAAAAGTCTAACCCAATTCATGTCACGTCGGGGGTTCCTCAAGGCTCACACTTAGGACCTCTTCTTTTCATTCTATACATTAATGACATATCTCTTATCTTAAAAAATCTCAATGTACTTATATATGTTGATGACAAAAAGCTTTACTTAGAAAGAACGATAATGAAATTAATGTTTTTCACAATGATATCCAAGCTTTTCATACGTGGTGCTGTAAAAGTCTATTGAAACTAAATGTTAAAAAATGTAATCTCATAACGTATAGCAGAAAACAAAGCACGCCAAACGTTCATGTTATATTAGGAACAAAAAATGTACAAAAATGCGATAAAATAAGAGATTTAGGTATTATTCTAGACTCAAAACTAACGTTTGTGGATCATTATAACACGATAGTTCATAAAGCAGGCAATATGCTTAATTTTATAAAACGTTTCGGATACCACTTTTTAGATCCATATACAATAAAAACGCTTTATGTTGCTTATGTCCGGTCAATATTAGAATATTGTAGTATTGTTTGGTCCCCTTATATGAAAAACATGAAGAAAGAATAGAGTCAATCCAAAAACAGTTTTTATTATATGCACTGCGTAAGCTAGGATGGACAGCATTACCTCTCCCAGCATATGAGGCACGTTGTATGCTGATCAATATTGAAACTTTAAAAGAACGTCGGGATTATGCTAAGGTTTTGTTTGTTAATGATTTGGTTTCACAACGTATTGACTCAACTGTTCTTTTGTCAAAGCTAAATTTATATGCCCCCACTCGACAATTACGCAATCGTAACCTATTCGCAGTAGATCGTCATCGTACAAATTATGCTAAATTTGGACCGCTGAACCGCATTAGGATTGTATATTATCAGCATTGTGAAATGATTGACTTTAATACACCTAGGACAAAATTGAAAACATATTTTAACACTCTGCGAAATAATAGAATATAGGCATTTAATTTTATTATAAGGATGTATCCATGTACGAATTATCCATGTAACAAAACGGTCTACAATTGTTTCACGTCAAATAAATAAATAAATTCTCATCCTTTGCTTTTGCAATCTTATTCAACTTGGTTCTCAATTTATGATGCTTTTGACGACACTACCATTCATCTTTAGCTTCCTCTTGATAGTAACCCAAGATCTCTCTATCGGTCTGAGCTGGGGACAGTTTGGTGGGATGTGTATTTTCGGTATAAATTGAATCCCGTTGGTTTCATATCATTGTAGCACTGTTTTACTGTAATGACAAGATCTGGCCAAAACATGACAGGTTCACTGGGAAATCTGATGAACGGCAATATTCGCTTTTGGAGACATTTCGTTATGTGCAGCTCTGAATTAAATGTCTTATCAGGGATGAAAATCTTGGTCTTCGTACAGATGCCTTGCCAAATCATGTATTTACGTGTAAATTTATCTGCAAACACAAACTTGAATATGGCAGGATCATCTCCTCGAGCAAAAGGTATTCCGGTAGCTGTTTGAAATCGCCCTTTACATAGGTTTCATCAAACATGAGGAGACGGCCATTGAATTTTGTCAACACCTGATCATACAGTTTTCTTGCACGGATTCCGTCCACATTGTTCTGCTTTTGATCCCCTTTTTGGTTGTCTACAGGCACTTCCCGGCTTTCCTGGAGGCGAAACTGCGTGCGGCGCGAAACTTTTTGGCCAAATCGCGGTCTGAGATGTTGGGGTTTGCTTTAATGTTCTTGATAACTTTGTTCCTCAGTTGACGGTTGACAGTACCCGCCTGACGCTTGCTTTGAGGCTTGCGATCCGTCGACAAAGTTCCTCTGTACTTTTTCATAACACGCCACACGGTATTTCGAGGAAAACCCAACACTTTAGCAAGTTTTGGCCCCGACCATGAAGGGTTTTCCAAATGATTTTTTTATTTTTATTTTATTTTATTTTCCAGAGGAGGGGAAAAGCCCATTTTAGGGGAGCCATAGCTTTTTTTCTTAAATGGGCATAAAACCTCCTCATCTTTAGGTATCAACAGATTACATTCCAAATGATACAATCAGCTCTTAAAACTAACATAAAATATTATCTAAGTAATTGAAGAAATCTACTTTTGTTATAAGAACGAGACAAGTGAAAGTCGAAGACATAATAACAGCGATTGAACACACGACACATACTACTGATTGGCTCATTATAGCCATAATTAGTACGGAAAGTAGAAATACGAAAAAACTGATGTGTGCGGAGAGGGCGACGACGAATATCAAAGTTCAACTCAGCTAGCACAGAAGGGCAATCTATATGACACAGGAAAACATCGGACACGAATGAAGTCTTTGTTGCGCTGTGAGTTTACAACGATCTTCATAACTGGGAAGGTTAAAAGGATCGTTCCAAGGTAACCGCCGTAGAGCATAGCGGACAAACTTGCGTTGAATTGCCTCTATTTGCTGTATGTCGTTTTGGTAGTATGGAGCCCATACAACTACTGCATATTCTAGTATAGAGCGAACCAGTGAACAAAATAGTGTTTTTAGGCAATGAATATCGGAGAAGTCTTTTGCAGCACGGAAAATGAAGCCCAGGCATTTTGAGGCTTTGGAGGTAATGTAAGCCACATGGTTCTTGAAAGTTAAACGCGAATCCAGAAGAATGCCTAAATCCTTAACTGTATCCTCACGTTTCAGGGATTTTCCTGCGATAGTGTAGTCAAATAACTCTATAGAGCGTTTCCTGGTGAAGGAGATTACCGAGCATTTTCCAGCATTGAGGCTCATACGATTTGTTAAGCACCATGTAGAAAAACGGTCAAGTTCCCATTGTAAAAATTGTGCGTCTTCAGGGCAGGTTATTACGTAGTATAGTTTGAAATCATCAGCATATGAGAGTTTGAAACACTTGAGTACTAGGTTAACATCATTCAAGTATAGCAGGAATAAGAAAGGTCCAATATGACTGCCCTGTGGAACACCAGACGTGACAGGAAACGGTTCCGATGTTGTGTTTCCAATTTTGACTGCCATAGAACGACCAACTAGGTAGGAACTAAGCCAATCTAGTAACGTACTGGAGAAACCAAGACGATCGAGTTTAGCTATCAAGATCTCATGGTTGATTTTATCAAACGCTGCAGAAAAATCGGTGTAGATTGCATCGACCTGTTTATGAGCTTCTATAGTTCTGATGATGAAGGATGTGTAGGATACCAGATTCGTGCAGGTGGATCGTTTTGGCGTAAATCCATGTTGAGTCTCGGAAATATAATTGAGACAATGGTGCTTCAAAAAGTCGAGAACTATCAGCTCAAAAAGTTTAGACGTGGCACACAAAGCGGCGATTCCTCTGTAGTTGGACACTTGTCGTTTATCGCCTTTTTTATGCACAGGGAAAACAAATGATTCCTTCCAAGTACTTGGAAAGGATCCAGATGAAAGAGAGCGGTTGAAAATAGTTGTCAACGGAATCGAGAGTGCAGCATTACACTTTTTCAACACAATGGATGGTATGCCGTCAGGACCGGGATTTGAGGAACATTTCAAGCGAGCACAAGCGGATACAATAGTATCAAGTGTTATTAGTGGATGCGGACCAATGGCAGGACGTGGAGGTACATTGGCTAGAGCTTCGGACAACTGATGATGGTCAAGCGTTTCGTCTGTAAATACTGCTGAGAACTGTTCCCTGAAGAGGTCGCTTATGGACGACAGAGAGGAAGCTTCTTTCTCGCCAAACTTCATTGTTGTAGGAAGTCCTATCTCCTTTCGTTGGTCGTCGATGTAAGACCAGAACTTTTTAAATTTCGTTGAGTATTAAATTTCGTTGAGTCTGCTGCAGGTAGCTACGAAACAATTCCTTGTTGAGCTTTTTGTATCTGTTATTGCAAGCGATGTAATATGACCGCGTGTAGGAGTTGCGGTTCTTCGAGAATTGTTTAAGAGCAGATCTTTTAGCTGACTTCCGACCTCTAAGATTTCTATTTGACCAGGGAGGATACTTCGGAGTTTTGCAGACTATTTTTGGTGTGAATTGATCTATGGCAAAGTGAACAATGAAATTATAAACTTCGACTGTTGTTTCAATTGTTAGGTCTTGAAACATATCATCCCAGTTAATTAAAGATAAAAAGAGGCTCATTTTGGTGAAGTCCGTTTTCCTGAAGTTATAACGAATCACTTCAGAGGTAGAGATGAATTCATATGGAATGCGTTGGTTTACAAACAAGTGAAGGGCTGGATGATGCTGACATGTTTTCACCAATGGAGCTGGGACTTCGGTAACAGTAATATCACGGCTGAGATGTTGGGTAACAAAGCAGAGGTCAAGCATGCGACCGTTAGAGTTATAGACGGAGTTGAGTTGGATAAGTCCTGCCGTACTGTAATCATCCAAAAGCTGTTTCTGAACTGAGCTCATCGATGAGTTCGCATGGTTGGGATATAGATATACCGATGGACCTTTAGTCCAGTTGACGGAGCGCATGTTGAAATCACCCACGATGAGTATCTTATCTGCTAGAGTCATACGAGAGGTAATCCATTCCAAAGATTCGCAATGTTGAGACGCCAATGTTGCATCGCTAACACGGTCAGGAGGCACGTAGATAACACAGATGAATAAGCTATAGCCTGAGACAAATAGTTCTACCCAAACCTGTTCGACTGTACTACTGTTTGGAGGTTGCAATGAACGGCATTTATAATTGGAGCGGACAGCCAAAAGCACACCACCACCGGTGCTTTTTGTACTGGAGAGGCTTGAGCGATCAGAGCGGAAAACAGTATATTCACTTCCAAATATTTGAGTGGAAAGTGTATTGCAGTTGAGCCAGGTCTCAGTAAATGCATAAACATCATATGCAGCATCAGAGCAAGCAAGAGAGTAGTCCGAAATAGTAGTATTCATGCCACCTAAGTTTTGATAATAGCATGCTAAGCCAATTACACTAGAGTTTTGCTGATTTTGGGGAGCATAAGATTCAGCGGTGAGGGCAATGCTGACTTGGGAGCAGACGGTCTGATAGGTCTCGAGAGTTGATGACATGGAGCTTGTTGCGGTCTGGACGAAGGAGTTCGTTGATTGTTCAGAATGGGTGTTGAGGAATTCGTTCGTGTTCGTGTTTGATTGCCAGTCGGCCTGTGGCTGTTGGACCTCCGGTCTAAAAAAGGAGTTATTGCGCACTATTATGTTACTTCTTTCTTCTTCCATTTTGTATTTCTCTGAAACACGTTCGAACTGCACCGCAAAAACAAAACTTGTTGTTATTGCTATAGGGATCACATAAGATGTCATAGTTTACAAATCCGACCACTAGGGTCGCTGTAATAATCAAAAATGTTTGTTCCAATACTAAATGATCCACACCTTAGGCGTAGTAGAAACCGTCTCTTGGGATAAATTTGTTCTAAATGACTAAGACGTTTAGTTTAAGGAAGTGCAATTGGATAATTACGAGCGGGTTGTTACACAGGTTGAAAGAAATATGTAATATAAGAAAGATATAAGACATATAAGAAATGCTATGTTTGGCATACATGCATGGTATATTACATGTCATTTTAAGCCAGATGTTGCCTAAATTAGGTTACACTTTTCTACGTAGTCCTACGTCACTTTTGCGTACAACCCCATGGGGTTGTCCCTAGCAGTTTCTTGTTTCGTGCTACTGGACTTTTAGCTTTAGTTCGCCACGCCAGGAAGACGACCCGGACCCTACATTTCGAACCCATCAACACATGAACCGAGACCAACGGCTTTATTTTCCTCCGGAACACGGGAACATAGATTTATCGACTCAGAAAATTTCAACGGTGCCGACTGGATTTGATACCAGACCGACTGGGGTGAGAGGCACCCTCGCTTACCAATACACTACCAGAGCCGCCAGTAGTGAATATTACATAGCATTATTGGAGCCTTTTAACGACAGACACCGGCTCACAATTCAATCAAAACAATGGAAAAATTACATGAATTGAACCTCAAATTGCCTCCGCAATCGCCGTGTTCTCCAGATTTGACTCCCAGCTGTTGACGGACTCGAAGACCTCAAAAACTGCATGCCGGATTTTATTTCTCTCGATTGAAAATAGTATCACTCAAACTGACGCCTTTTTTGAGTCAACAAATAAATCGTTTTACAAATGTGGTATTGAAATAGGGTATGTGTCCCTTGACTCAGCCTATTACGCAACCATGGATTACCTTTTTGATTATAACTCATACAGTTTTTAAGTTGTAAGCGAGATTTAACTAGTTCTACACATACTGAAATAAGTTTGATAAGACATTTGGTAGAATGTATCACCAAAAGTTACCCAACTCTTTTTTTTAAAGTCAGAAACATTCGACTTATATGGATTTAATGTCGGTCTATGAGCACAAAATTAGGTCTATTCATGGATGCAACTTCGTCCCATTCGATGGATTTATTACAAAATGCAGTCTTTGTACGGTTTTGTTTTTCCAATTTAATGAATGAGGGCATTACTAGCTGTATTCGATTTACTTCAAACAACATTTCACAAAACAAACTAAAGTAAAACTGCCTCGAAATACTTAAGTGATGTTAATGTATGATTTATCAGCTTTTTAATAATGAAAACATGATAATTCACTATACAATGATTTTTTTTCCTTCGGTTTGTGTTTAGACGAGATACTTGAATGTAAATAACCGCAAATTCATGCATTTCCGCTTGAAATGCTGCCAATAACATTATTTTTACTACGTTATTGATGCAACAGGTCATAGTTGGGAACATACAAAAAAAAATATGTCCTTAACATTGGGTCTATGATTTTCTTGTAAAATCACTGTTATTTTAGCTATGTGACTAGTAAGTTTGTAACGTGTAACTATTTTCTACACACCCAGACTGCATTACTTGCTTTATTGATTCAATTAAGCCAAATTAAATCACTTGAAGATTGTGTGGATGATCTGTTCAGCTTGACCAGTGAAATCATGATGCCACAAATTTAGTTCAAGAAATCGAAAATTACGTGGAAGTGAACAACTATAAGTTGATTAATATTGTCCCAATTGCTTCGAGTACATCGGTCATCCTGATAGCAACATGATTTTGTTGATTATCGGTAAATTAATGACACATTTCGTGCACATAGGCCGAATGAAGGAGCTAGGCTAACATTACATCCCCTACCCTCATCAAAGCAGCGTTGGAATGATTGTGTTGCTCTTATATTGATGCAGCGTTTCGCCCACCTGATACTTCACCGTCTCACCTGGTACATCCTTGTTGAAAAACTCCATAACATTCCCCAGCAACCAATGCGGCTTCGGTCCAGCAAAGTGAAAAGCAACCCGTTTCAATTCCTTTCTCGTGACATAGAAATTCACCAGCAAATAGATCAGTGCCCCCACGGCAAGGGCCACCAGCAACATCGTGAACAGATTTTAAGAGCACTCACTTTTACAGCTCATGTACAACTGAGGGAAGTGCTGATTAGCACAACAAGTTCAACAGTTACTTAACGTTCGACCACAGTTCCATCCCAATTTCGCCAGTTTGTTGTTATCGATAATCAGAAGAAATTGTCCCGGATTAGGCGCTACACTTTGGAACCGAGATAAGCCAACGTTTGACGCTGCTTAATTTTTCGATAAATCGGAGTAGGGGTATGAGGCAAATGTTCCTCCGTTATCAACGCACCGGGTTTTGTGGAATGCAATTCACGCTTATTTTCAGTTTTTGTTTTGATTATTCGCGAAACCTTCATGAAAGATAAGGTGGCTGCATTTATGTTTTTGCCAAGCTCAAAAGGTCTCACTCGTGGTGAATCCATATGGTATGTCATGAAAAGTTATAGAGGGTCTCTGCTTCTTCTTTTCTAGCGTTTCAAGCTGATTTCACAATTAACTTATTGCTTACTTTCAACTTAGTTTTCGAAGCACTTCACAGTGATTCATTGAGAGCTTTCGATGACAGGTACCTTTTTGCATTAGTATGATTGTGTGGTAAGTACAATTATACCATATACTCGTCGAGAAATTTTCCTTGAGAAATTGTTTTTTTTTCAAAATGCTTGTTAGAGATCGATAAAGTTTCTCCTTTTTAATCATAAAATCAGAATTATATTCGATTTTCATTATTATCATAAGCTCGAAGCTAAAACATTCCTACTTATTTTTTTCTGAGTAGATGAGACTTTTTGGTTTTCAGAATACATCAAATAATCAATTGCAAAAACAAACTTCACAATACATTTGATATGTGGACACAATGTATCAATATACATTCTTGCATAATTACTGCAGCCTTGTATGGTAATTTCGAGAAAAAGTGCTCTATTTATTCGTTGAAATCTATTATGGAAATTGAGAATTATAACGCAATATCAGGGATCAACTGATGCATTCATTTGCTGGCTGGTGGGTTCCCTGAACTTCCATTATATCTTTCCACTGCGTCGGTTACTCAGCATCCATCACTACCGGAGGTAATCGAAATTAATCGGAAGTGTGCGATAATAGCATTCCATCTATGAGGGAAATTCAATTTCATTCAGCAAAACATAAAAACATAGTCGATATACGAGGCTGCGGTCTATCTCAAAAAATAATTTAAATCGGTCGTTCGTTCGGATCTACTGTGCTGTTTTCATCACATTGTTTGAGGACGGCTTGGAAAGCGACTTGTCGTTTCATGTTGATGTATCTTGCTCACCGCATTTTTTGGCACACATAATGCTAAGGGGAAAAAGGAAAACTTTAGTTCCAAACTGCTACAGCAAGCACGCGGCAGGATTGCATTGGGCTAAGCGATGTGGAAAAATTGACTGGCGACAGTCAGACTAGTCATTTTAAAAATAACTTTCAACACTCAACTACCCCACATGGCTGCTCCTATAGACTGTTTCGGAAATTATTGGCACTCGTTTTTCTTGTGATTAATGCCGGACCGGTGATGCGAGCAGGTGTTTGATGTGTGTTGTTGTTCAAGGTTTTTTTTACAAGTAGGTTACTTGAGCATTGTAAACATGTTAACTGCAAACATTCTCACAATGCTCTCAAGACCTTCGCTCTTGATTAGTTTTCATCAGAAAATTATCAAAGAAGATGATGTCCAAAAGTGCCATTTTACACCAGTTTTTTTTCTAGGAATAAAGGCTTAAGTTTTTATGCTAGTAAGAGTGTATCCGCCATAATCTGGACACCTCAAGAAACATGAATAAAACATAGAATTTCGCATTATATTTCCGTCGTAGTTGTTTATTTCAGATTCATGCAGGATGTGTTCCAACAATTCGTGAAGACAAAACATAGTAATACGGTATTTGCATAAAATTTTCAAACTTTGCGCTTAACTCCGTCCATCAGGGTTTGTACAGACTCTTCAGAAATCGTAGAAGCCGTCTTTGTCCAAATTTGCTGGATGTGTTTGATGTCTTTGATTCCTTGCTTCTTTCCAGAAAGCTTCCGCTTCATCAGAGCCCAATATCTATCGATTGGTCGTAGCTCTGGACAATTTGGCGGTTTTGATGTTCACTTGATTTGCTTGGTACCACTCCATCACAGTTTTAGCATAGTGGCATGATGCCTAATCGGGCCAGAACAAAGGTTTTTCTTTGTGACTTTTGATGAAGGGAAGCAATCGCTTCTGCAAACACTCTTTTTGATAGATCTCCTTGTTGATTGTGCCTGTAGTGACGAAAGATTTACTCTTTTTGCCACACGAGCAAATTGCTTGCCACACAAGGTATTTTTTGGAAAATTTAGATGCCTTCTTCGTTCTGAAATGCTCAGCTGTAGCATTTCTGGCCAATAAAAGCCAGCCCGGAAGCTGCTTGAAATCCCCGGACATAAGTTTCACGTCCATAACAACGTGAAAACTTCGTCAAATATTCGCAGTACAAACGTCTAGACCCGTGACTTTGCTGCCAAGTTCTGTTTGTCGTTGCGATTTGGAACTGTTTTTACTTTATACGACTAAAGTCCTTAGCGTTGTTTTGATTTTTGGACGAAAACTGGTGACATCACATATTTTATGAGCCTCCGTTCGAATGGAGAGATTTGGGTTTTTCGTTAATAACT
Source organism: Aedes japonicus (assembly GCA_034211315.2). Lineage (NCBI taxonomy): Eukaryota > Metazoa > Arthropoda > Insecta > Diptera > Culicidae > Aedes > Aedes japonicus. The sequence continues at coordinate 224,935 of JASCZW010006109.1, forward strand.
CCTTTTCACCTTTCCGGTCCGCGACAGAGATCAGCGCGTCCCAATGTTTTTTATCACTTCTCGGTTTCCTCTCTACTGTCAAACGTTCCGAAAATGATTTTGGCACATCGTGAACAGTGGATTTAGGCAAATGCAATGTTTTTGCAAGGTCCGTATTGACAAGTCAGGATTTGCCGTACGCCCGTGCAAAAATCCGCTCATGATTTCAGTGCAATATTCCAAAAGTTACAATGATTTGAAGGTGTCCGGATTAATGTGGATACCGATTTTATGAAGTCCTATACCAAGTTTTTTTTTTTTATAAAATTTGTTTATGCAATCGATTTTTATTATTTAATATATTTTGGAAACCCAAAGACTCTTATTTACTCAGAAAAAATTAGTAGAAATGTTCGAGCCTCGAGCTTATGATGAGTCAAGAAAATCGAATATATAGCCTGTTCACGTTAAATTTCGGACACTTTAATTACAGTGTAGATTTTTGAATTAGTTCTCGGATTACTAAAACGTTTCCTTTCATATGGCAGCTAAAAATCTACACTTTATGTAGTGGTACAACATGTTTAAATTTGTTTTACATTCAATAACATGGCGCCGAATCAAGTGGAAGTGCACTAACGCATTTTGTACAAACTGCAGCAAAATCCGAATTTACCAGTACGCAATCTTGTCAAGAAACTAAAAGTACCGATAAGTACCGTATTTTGTGTATGCAAAATCGTCTGACCGACGCTTGTGGATCGAAAGGATGAAAGTGGAACAAATCGAAAGTGTACCTCCTACAAATGGACAAGAAAGTGGTAGCCATTGTTGAGGAAAAATCACAATCTTTCTGTGCAGAAATGTGGTTCGCTAAGGTGGGAAGTGAAAGTCATACGTACAAAAAGTGAAGCAGACGTAAGAACTGAAGGCGTACAAAGTGAAAAAGGTGCCCAACGGTGATGACAAGCAAGATTTCATTGCAAAAACTCGTACAAAAAGAAGCTTTATACATTTACTGTTGCAAATATTTTCATTTATCATAATGGACGACAAAACAAACGTACAAGAAACTTTAAACAGCTTTCGGATCTAGCTTTCTAAACCGCAATGCAAAGGAACGCCGTTGCCAAGCATTTCCGGATAAAGAAGGTGTCCAAATTCCCGAAGAAGTATTTGATTTAGCAAGCCATATGTAGTTGTGGTCGAAAATCTAAATGTTTCGTCCCTACCAGCAGTATCGTGACCCGCTCTGCTTCAGGTCACTTTATTGCTCACTTGTACGTTCCATACTGGAATCATGTGCTATTGTATGGTGCCCTTTCCAGGCCATATGGATCGCCAGAATCGAAGCAGTTCAACGAAAGTTCGTAAGATACGCTCTTCGCTTTCTCCAGTTGGCGTGATCCTACGAACTCTGCCTCCCGTATGAAGAGCGTTGCCGTCTGCTTAATATCGAGCCACTTGAGGTGAGACGAAAGGCCGCTCAGGCTTTGTTTGCTGGGGAAGCTGCTCAGGGTGAAATTGACTGTCCGGCACTGTTGTTACAGTTAAATTTGTACGCTCCCGAGAGACCTCTTCGTCAACGTGTATTTTTGCATCTTGAGCCACAGAACAACAACTATGCACTCCATGAACCAATTCGAGAAATCAGCCAGCGTTTCAACGGAGCGTTTCAATATGTTCGACTTCAACATATCTGCTGACGTGTTTCGTCATCGGCTACTTGACTCTTTCCGTACTTCTGGCCGTAACCAAGTAATTTAAGTTTTTTATTCATTTAGACATATGTTGTCAGTTGAATTATTGTGATAAATAAATAAATTACCTTCGAAAATAAATAAATCAATGAGGATGTGTACGAGAAAGAATGTCTGCAAAAGCGGTTGCTACCGTTTACCTGAAGCCATGAATCTCCAACTCTGTTTTCGCCTGATTTTGGTCTATTGTCACTATGCGAGATTCGTCCTAGAATGGTATGAGGAACAAGAGGTCAAATACATGTCAAAAACAGCCAATCCTTCAAACTGCCCAGAACTTCACCCAATAGAGAAGTACTGGGCTCTAGTTGAGCGGAAACTCTTCGAATCTAAGAAGAAAGCAAATGATTCCGATGATTTCAAGAGAAGATGGAGAATCGTCACGGCGGGCGTATCTAAGGATACCGTCCCTTTCGAAGATCTCCAATCCTAGAAACATTTTTATATTCGGTTTATGGTATGGCCATCAAAGCCATCTACGATTTTTCCATGATCTCATCTCGGGTGCTGAAACGCGTTTCACGGAGCGGTTTCTTGAGTTGATTAGTTCGGTGGTTGCTGAATGGTGTTCCTTTCGTGTTTAGCCAAATGTTCACGGATAACGATGGCATTGTGTGCCGGTGCGCTATCGTGGTGCAAGATCCACGACTTGCTTGCCCACAAATCCGGCCTTGTTTCTTGAATTGCTTCACGCAAACGTCTTATAACTTCCAAATAATACGCTTTGTTGACGGTCTGGTGAAAAAAATTCATAATAAAGGGTGCTCCGATCAAAATTTAGTCAAACAGTAATGTGTGTGAGTCGATCAAAGTTTTTATTGATAAGACAAATTCTTTTTCTTTTTCAAGATCAGTTAATACAGAATACAGGAGGAATATTCAGCTAAGCTTCCATTTTACCGAATTCAAATTGCCGGGTCCTTCATATAACACCTGCCATAAGATTTTATACAGTCTCCTTGTCCTCCTGTGTTTCTCGCTCACAACAGCTTTTGAGTCTTCTTAAGGTTCCGCTTGACAATGGCCCAATATTGTTCGATTGAGCGGAGCTCTGGAGGTGTTCGAAGGGTACATCTTGAACGTTGTTGGCAGCATACCAGTCCATGGCCTTTTTTCGTAATGGCGAGATGCCAAATCTGGCCAAAATAAAACGGAACAATTTCGTCGCTTCCAGGAAAGGCAGAAGACATTTTTTAGGCACTCGTTCAGATAAATTTTCTGGTTGACGGTTCCGGTCGCAATGTAAACGTTGGTCTTCAAGCAACAGGTTCAGATGGCCTGCCACAACAGATATTTTTCCGCGAACTTTGACAGTTTAATGTGTTTGAAAATATCTGCCATCTTTCCCCGTCCGGTTGCTGTGATAAAATTCCTGTCCAGGACGCTGTTTAAAGTCTGCCTTGGCGTAAGTTTCATCGTCCTGTACCACGCAATCAAACTATGTCAGCATCGTCGTGTACAACTTTCACGATCGTGCTTTGGCCGACGTGTTTTGTTTATCGTCGCGATTTGGAGTCACCACTTTCTTGTAAGTCGACAGTCCAGTTCGTATTTTAGCTCTATCCACGGTTGAAGGCGCCACTCCCAGCTTATTTGCGACATCTCGGACGAAGAGGTTGGGGTTCCTTTAAATCATTTTTAACGCAAAATTTAATACAAACTCATTGTTGCAAACATAATTTCAGTTTGAAAATTGTACGAAATCGAGTACACGAACAAACGCAGATGTACTCATACGGCGTAACTTTTCGAAAGTCAAGCTACTAAGCTAAAAATTTCATAAAATGTCAATGACAAATCAAGGAATCTGAAAAAAAAAAGGAAATCTCAAATCGGGTGACTGAAAGCACCACATGGTGGTGATTCCGGAAACTTATTGATTAAGTGGTATTTTGGTTTGAAGTTTTGATGCACTACATTTAAAACCTTTGTTAATACTGTGGTCATAAAAATAACAAATTGACCTCAACTTTATTTGAAACTTCTGACTATTAATTTTGATAGTTGGAACCGTGTTATTATTAAAACCGATTATTTGCAAACCATGGGTATTCTATGAGAAAGTCGCAAAGTGATCCAAGTTCAAAAAATAGTCCAAGGAATCGCCTAAATTCATCCGTTAAACCAATTGTTAGCCATCCCTAGTTGGCTGCGCATCTCCACTGTCCTGGACCCACTGCTAGTTCAGTCCAACACTTCATGCTACTGACGGTCAGCTGATACTGACAGGTAATCGGGTATGACTGGTGAGGAATCGAATGAGGAACAATAACAAGAAACAAGAAACAAGACAGCCTTCAACGTGCGATTATCCATTACTACTTATGAACTAGTTTTTATATCCATTATCATTATATTTCATAGTTAGAACTTCTAATTATAATTGAGTTATTGTCTAGTAAGTATATAAAACAAAAACTGAAAAAATCTATGTTGAAACTATATTACTTCGATTCTGATCGAGGTGTATATTCTAGCCCGTTTTCACTCTTAAACTAGATTCTAACTAAATAATATACAGGTCTAAAACTAAGTACAAACCCAAATTATGAATGATTGTCATGCAAACTTATATCTATAGACAAAATCAAACGAAACTATATGAATACATAGAAACCTGTACCTTAATGCCTTAGTAATTATGATTTACGTATCACGTATTAACTCGATAAATCTCCAGTTAATGGCTTTGTCACACTGAATATTATTTTAGTTTATATTACGAAATCGCAGGTAGGACTAATGAAAATATTCGTTGTTTTGCCACACGCGCAACTGTCAAAGGCACGAAACCTTTGTTGACACAGAAAGAAAATTCGTGCATTGTACGAAAAAAATACAAACCGCTACGAATATTTTGTTGCAAACTTAAAAGAAACGCCTCATGTTGGTTGCAAAAATGACTGGCAGATCTACCATATGGACTCAAAAAGTAATTGAAAAAAGCACAATTTCGTGAATTATACAAAAGGTGTAATGATAGCATTTCAACAGATAAAAACCCAAGTAGCACACCACGATCAAAATTAGTTGCAGCAACTTGATTATGACTAACAAAGGCACATTTATGTTTTCTCAACTTAATGGCAACATGTGTGCTACTAGGGAAGTTATATGAATGTTTCACACAATATACGAGACAATTGTTTTATGTACGAAATCCATATTTACAAAACGAGAGAAAGAATATTTACAGAAACCGAGGGTTTTTTTCATTAGGGCGAATCTAACATTGAGAGACTCTCTTTGATTACTTTCTCTTTCATTCATATTCCAATCACCTTCACGTTTTTCATTTTACTATTTGTAAAGTATGCTAGCCAGCACTGTTGTGCTTCGATATACTAAAGAATGCCTCGAAAGGGAGTGAGACCGGAGAGAATCTCTCAATGTTAGATTTGCCCTAATAAAAAAAAACCTCGAGAAATATAATACATATTCAGGGCACTCGCAACACCAATAATTAGAAATGCTTATCGCAACATTCGATTGTGTTCATAATCTCTGATACGCTCTATAGCGGGTTGGCCGGTTGACTGAGATATAACGTTCGCTTTTATCACCACTCCAGCGATCGTTTTCGGTTGGTGCTCCGCCATAGCGATGATGTTTGCGCTTTGAAATATTTTTGAGAAGGGGTTGTAACTACCGACTTCTTAATGTGGCTGAGTTTTCTATTCTTCTTTCGCTTTCGAAAGGCAAGTTTGGGTGCTCCTTATTCGTAGTGTATTTTTCTGCCGAACTCCTCAGTGGGATGGGGTTAGGGGGCAATTGGAACGAGGTTACAAATAGCTATACTGTAGTTTTTTCTTACCGTACTGTCTTGCAAACCCCTACTCCCCCTGCTCGCAGCCGTTTTGTATCCGTTCATCGCTCCTACCCCTTGCAATGATTTATTTGACACAATTTATGTGTGGGAATGCTGGGCTACATTGCGTTCACATGTAAGCAATAAGCAGAAATGCAAGCAGAACGACATAAATGAAAAATCGATCCCCAATTTGGTTGTTGTTTGTTTCCGGTTTGAAGACTTTAGTTGAGCAAAGTTCAAAGGAGGGATGAATTTAAGGAGAAACGCTTCAGAATCCTATGCCGTACATTACCACCTCTTGGTTTTTGAAGCACAAATCTCAGTAAGCAAGCAATAAACAATCACAACCTTCTTATTTGAGGTTTGCAGTGCAGACGGATTAAAATGAGACTATTTGTGATTATCGAATCGGAATAGATTCGGGTATAAATCAGGTTTGGTAATCGTAAACAGATGTGTGCGTCTTCGCTCACTGACGTCTTATTTAAAAATGCCCTGGTATAAAACAATATTTTGTGGTGTTTAATGATCGGAAATGATGATGTGGGCGACTGTTATTGTCTTCGGAGAAGTTTATTTTCATAAAATAGACTATCCTTTCGTACCATTAGTGCAATGATGTATGCACGTATTAGGGATTTATTTTTTCAGAATGTACACAAAAAAGTTGTTGTTTTTACAAAAAAAAAATGGCTAACTAAAACATACTAAAACAAGTAACTGTCGAAGACAGAAACTCGCTATATCCAAACGTTGACAAGATATGATTTGTTTTCTAAACGGGGGTACAAATTAAAAAAATCCGTTGCGACCGTCATGAAAAGCGGTCAGGTTTCTTTCCTATCATAGACGTCAAATGGAAGTAAGTGAGATCTCATATGCAGCAGATAACGATATACAAAGGCACACCGTCGCAAAATGCTTCATTCATTACAGTGCATATCGTCCGACGGAAGGGTGAATTTGCAACCCTAGATGAAGCTTTCTATTTGGTACACTTCGCCAAATCATACACGAACCTTACCAAACTGCGCGAGGTCAGGCAGGTTGGACAGATCCTGGTACGTTGGAAGGCGTACCAAAATAAGCGCGTGGATTTTACGCAGTGTATGCGTTGCCTGTACCACGGTCACGGCACCCGGAACTGTCACCTTAACAGCAAGGTGCAACAACTGCGGTGGGGAACGGCGATGACTGAA